>JARQOD010002773.1:0-73331 GCA_033576555.1 Oophaga sylvatica | reverse complement strand
TAAAAAAACCAGAACAATTGTCCCCGGCAACCCTGGGGAAAAGACTCCTTATTAAGCCCAATCAGTAAACCGATTCCCGCCCTCACAACCCTCATAGTCCCGTTTGTAACCAAGGGGCCTCTGCTCAGAACTATCTAAAAACCTTTCCCAAAAACGTCCCCCCCCCTTGAGGGGGGTCCCCAAAACCCTCTTGAGAACCAGGTCGGTCAGGAGGGTTTCTTGATCGCCGGAAAAGTCTCCTAGCATGGATGTCCGAAGAAAACCCCCAGTTTGTTTCTGACATAAACCTCCCCATTTAAACCAAATATGGGTTTTGTCTGAAAAAAGAACCCAATATTTTTAAACCTCCCCCGTTTTGCCCTAAACCAAACAGGGTCAGGGGGCACGCCGGAACCCTGCTAAACAAACCTCTTCAACAAGGACGGGGGAACCGTTTGGATCTTAAATGCCCTGGAAGAAGCAACGAAAGAAAACAGGATTAAAAAATTCCATGATTTATAAGGTCCAATAAAATGGGCTTAAATTAGGAATGTTTCCATGGGAATTTCTTTGGGAAAACCGCCAAGCCCCCCATTTTTAAACCGGGACATCAGTCCTATGCCGGTTAGCAATCCGTGGGCCTTCTTGAGAGGGGGAAAAACCTCTCCACTCCTGGTCCAAATTGCTGTTTCGTAAACAAAAGAGTAAACCCCTGGAAGACAGAAGCCCGTCTGTCTGAAGAAATCGAGGGTGAAACCCAGAATTACAGAAAAGGGAGACATAAAAAGGGGCGAGCTGCCCTTTATTAAGGAAACTCCCCCCCAAGGGCAAAAAAAGAGACCCCAGTCATCCTATCCCCCAGACACAAAGCATCTTAATAAGTCCCCAAAGTCTGGTTTGTTCTCTCAGTTTGACCTTTTTTGAGGTGAAATCCCGGGGAAGAAAGGAACCCCGTTTAGAAAAAAAAAGTCCCAAAAATTTGGAAAAAAATGACCCTTTGTCGAAAATGTTTCAGGAATGCGTTAAAAAAACCCGGCAAGGAACACGGCCCATTCAGGGAGGGGCATTTGGTAAGGCAAAGAGTTCATTTTGGAAAACTTCCAATTCCCGATGGTGGTATTCTTGAAAAAAGGAAGTGGAAAGAAATCCTAGGATAGGGGCCCCATGGTTCTTGGGCAGGGCTTTGGATAAAAAACCTAGGGGGAGAGGGTTGGAGCGGAGAACCCCAGGACCAAAAATTCCCTGACATGGGGGAAAAGGTAGCCCCAAAAAAGGAGACTAAAAGTCTTGGTACCAAAAATTCGGGATGCCCAGCCAATGCGGAACAATGAATCTCGGGACATCACAATCTTTTTCATGGTCGGCAAACAATTTTCCAAAAGGGCAGCGCTCGGGCCTATCCTCCTGACACCCCTCCAGAGCAAGTCTCAAATTGGGCGAGATGGCGGAAAGAATACACCCTCCTTCAAAATCAGAGGGATCAGATAGCCCAGGAGAGTCCGAAAGGAATCCTCGGAGGGATCCGCCTTAACTTCTTAGTGCGGGAAGAAAGGAAACCCAAAAATTAAAACGTGTGAAAAACAGGGCCCACCCTGGCCTGTCTAGGTTGGGGTCGCTTGGGCAGTTTCCAGATAGACCAGATTCTTTGGTCCGTAAGGACCACCACTGTGTTTGGCCCCCTCCAGCAATGTCTCCACTTTCAAAAGCCACTTCATGGCCAATAACTCCGATTACCCACGTCTAATTACGTTCAGTAGGGAAAATTTTGAGAGAAAAAGGCCCACAAGGGTTACTTTTAGGGTCTTGGATCTTTTGGGAAAAAAACGGACCTGCCCCAATTTCGAGGCATCAACCTCCACCTGAAATGGCAGGGAAAACATCGGGGCTCCCGTTGAACAGGGCAGAAGTAAATTCCTGCTTAGTTCCTGAAACGCAGAGACTGCCTAGGAGGCCAATTACCACATCAGAACCCTTTCTGGTCAAATCAGTTAATGGTTTAACAATAAACGAGAAATTCCAATAAATTACGATAAAAATTGGCAAAACCCAAAAATCTCTGAAGAGCCTTTAATGAAGTAGGTTGGACCAATCAAGATGGCCTGAACCCTTGACGGGTCCATTCAATAACAGATGGGGACAAAATGAATCCCAGAAATGAGATCTTCTGTACGCCAAAAAAGCACTTTGATCCCTTCACATACAGAGCATTTCTTCTCAAAATCTGGAATACAGTTCGACATGTTTCACATGAGAGTCCCAGTCATTAGAAAAATCAAAGATATCATCCAAATAAACAATCAAGTAATTTATCCACAAAATCCCTGAAAATGTCATTCATGAAGGATGGAAGACGGAAGGAGCATTAGGAGCCCAAAGGGCATCACAGGGGGACTCAAAATGCCCTTCAGGGGTGTTAAATGCCGTCTTCCATTCATCCCCGTGCTTAATGCGAATAAGGTTATACGCCCCTGAGGTCAAGCTTGGTAAACCAAGTAGCGTTTTTCACCCTGGAAAACAGGTCAGAAATCAAGGGTAACGGGTATTGATATTTCACGTATATTGTTCAAGAGCGATAATCAATACACGGCCTTAATGAACCTCTTTTTTGGCCACAAAGAAAAAACCGGCACTAAGGGTGAAGAGGATGGTTGATAGGACCCTTCTCATGATTCCTTGATATAAGACCGCATAGGTCATGTTCAGGTACAGACAAGTTAAAAAGGCGCCTTTAGGGAATTTACTACCTGGCACTAATTCAATAGCGCAGTCATAGCTCTATGGGGAGGTAAGGGATGCAGATTTACTTTCGCTAAACACATCAGAAAAATCAAACAAAAAGTCAGGAAAATCTCAGCCTGGGGGGGGCAGGAAAAACAGGAGTGTTGGTATTAACACATTGGCAGACCCCAACTGGTTACAGACAAGATTTCCAATCCAAAACAGGATTATGAGACTGTAACCAAGGAAACCCAGCACTATAATGTCATGAGATTTATATAGAACCAAAAATTTGCAGCACTCCTGGTGATCAGGTTCAACCTCATTATTCATGAGTAGAAAATGGGGTTTATTCTCAGCCAAAGGGGTAGAATTGATCCCCAGTAATAGACTTCTGTAGGGGTATCAAGGGAACCACACACGTTTAGCAAAATCATAATCCATCAGGTTAATAGCTGCTCCAGAATCAACGAAAGCCTGAGCAGAAAGTGAGGACAGAGAGCATATCAGAGTGACAGTTATAAAAACTTAGTCTGAACACTACCAAGACAACTGAGCGTGCAAAATGTCTTCCCCGCTTGGGCAGACTAAATAGCATGGAGGCATCACCCAGTAGAAACTAACCCATTGCGCTTTCGAAATCATGCGCTGTGCCCCAGACACCACTCCATCACACTGCATGGGTCAGCAGTGGCTCACAAGGGCAACACCACTCCACCGCATACTTCTCCGCTCACGCAACGTCTGTCAATTTGAATCGCTAATGACATGAATCATTGAGACCAGAGGGGACAGGGATTCCACCATAACATTCCTTTACATTATCCGACAGGCCCTTTCGGAAAAGGGCCGCCAAAGCGTCGTCATTCCATTTGGTCAGGATGCCCACTACGGAATCTCTGAAGTATATATCAGGTCATCAAGCCCTGATTTAATGCCAACAAGGCTTTTTCAGCTTGATCAGTGACATTAGGTCATCGTACAATAACCCAAGCCTGAAAAAATGATCACATCACTCAAAACAGGATCCCCAGGTATCAGGGAAAAAGCCCAATCCTGAGGATCGCGCGCAGGAGAGAGATGATAATTTGAACCTGCTGCGCTGCGTTCCCTGAGGACTTAGATTTTAAGGCAAAAAAAATTTTTACAATTATTTTTGAAATTCTGAAACTTAGCCGATCCCCTAAAACAAACTGCATGGGGATCCTGGGTTTCCCACAAACGGCAACCTAGCAGATAGGTAGAAATACTCGAACTTCAGTGGCAAGCTGATTCACACGCAGACAACTGTGCAAACTCCATTGGGAGAAAAGATCCTCCCCAGCACCCAGAGATACAGAGGGAAAAAAAAAAAAAAAATGCAACAAACAGAAAAATATCTCTGACAACTTTTCTTCCTTCAAAATATTTTTTCCCTTCTGTGAGTACCATACAATTTTTATGGCGGTGTTTACTGTTTATGTTACGGTAGCTGAGGAGGGCAGGTAAAAAAGGAAAATACCCCAGAGCAGTTGGAATCTATGAGATTGCAGTACCTGACTAACCACCGCAACTAGAGGCAGCCGTGGAGCGTTCCTACGTTGGTCCTAGACGCCTGTCACAGCCTGAGAAACTACTAACCTAAAGATAGAAATAGGAAAGCTATCTGCCCGGAGCAAAAACCCAAAGATAATAGAAAGCCCCAAATGTAATGGCGGTTAGACAAGAGGAAATACTGACACAAAAAGAAAAAAGTATGAGCAAACGCTGGGGCCCAACTATCTAAATAGAAAAGGACAGGAAGGGTACTTACTGCAATCTCAGAAAACCTGAAAAAAACACCAACTCTACTAATTTCAAAAATCACCTGAGATACACGACCTCTACCACCTAAATTAGTTCTTGGTGAAAAAAAAATCAAAACAGCAGCCACTGAAAAAAAAACTGGAAAAAGAAAAAGTACAAAAACAGTGGTGGACTAAATGAGAGGGCAAAAGCCCCGGAGGGGACCCAGAAGGCCCTCACAGAAGTGCAGGACAAAATGAAAAAAATATAGCAAAAACACAAATAAGAAATTGTCTTATCTGATAGCAGGAGATGCAGACACGACACAGCAGGCTACAAGGGAAACTGGAAAGAAGGATTCAGACCAGAACCAATTGCTCCCCCGCCCAACCCTGATGGGAAAATGACTCCCTTATATAAGACCAATCAGTAAAAACCTGATTCCAGTCCCCACAATCCTCACTAGTACGCTTGTAACACCAGAGGGAGCCTCTGCTCAGAACTCATCTCAAACCCATTACAAACAGACCCACTCCGCCCCCCAGAAACAGGGAGTACTACGAGTGGTACAGGAGTACACACAGGTATTTAGTAAACACCCACTTGACTTTGGGACAATTAAGGGAGTACAACATCATATCCCTACAGGCAGCCATCCTCCATCAAAAAGCGGTACAGGCCTATACCTCCAGACACTACCAGAAGCTAAGGAGATGTTGGTGACATGAAGGAAGCAGGGGTGATAGGATAGTTGTAGTCCCTGGGCAGCACCTCTAGTCCTAGTTAGAAAAAGGATGGAAGCATGAGAATGTGTGTAGATTACAGACAAGTGAATCGCATTACACATAAAGATGCATACCCTTTACCACGCATTGAGGAATCCTTTGCTGCCTTAAAAAATGCTAAACTACTTTTCCACCTTGACCTCACTAGTGGGTTCTGGCAAGTAGCTGTGGCTGAGGAGGATTGGGAGAAGGCGGCTTTCCCACCCGATAGGCTCTGTGAGTTTGACAGGATGCCGTTGGACTCGCAGTGCCCGGGAACGTTCCAGAGAGTGATGGAGAGTTGCCTGGGACATCTCAACTTTGAAACCGTGTTGCTGTACCTGGACGAATAATTGTGTATCCAAGACGTATGGGATCATCTGAAGCACCTGGCGGAGGTATTCGAGTCCTGTCCAAGTATGGGATGAAACTAAAGCCTTCAAAGTGCCATCTGCTCAAACAAAAGGTACAGTATTGGGGGCATATTGTCAGCTCAGAAGGAGTAGGCCAGACCCCGAGAAGATCACTGCCATCCAGAAATGGCCAGAAGCAAGGAATCTCAAGGAGGTGCGCAGTTCCTGGGACTGACAGGTTATTATGGAGGTTTGTAAAGGATACACAAAGAAAGCAGCGCCTCTGCAGGACCTCTGGTAGGACAATCCTCAAGAGCAAAAATCCTCCATTCCACTGGGGTAAAGAAAAGCTGAGGCATTCAAGGATATGAAGGAGATCCTGACAGGCGATGAAATCCTAGCCTACCCTGATAAGCCAGCCGTTCTGTGTACACTGATGCCAGCAACGAAGGATTGGGAGCTGTCCTCAGTCAGAAACAAAATGGCCAAGAAAAAGTCATCGCGTATGCAAGCAGGAAGCTCCGGCCGACGAGAGAAACCAGAGAAACTATAGCAGCTTCAAGTTGGAGTTCCAGGCGCTGGTATGGGCCATTACAGAAAGATTTCAAGCATTACTTAGCCCCCAGCAAGTTCATGCTTACACTGACAATAACCCTTGACACATCTCGAAACAGCCAAGCTGGGGAGCCATGGAGCAACGTTGGATGGCTCGGCTGTCGAACTATCAATTTCAAATCAAGTACAGGGCAGGTCGTAAGAATGCCAACGCTGATGCCTTGTCCAGAATGCCGCATGAGTCTGACACGGAAGAGGAATTGAATGACCTAGAAGAGATTGAGCTACTGCATTCCACAGAAATGGGATGATCCACGAGCAACGAGCCTACAGGAGGCAGCGTGGTAAGACGTTAAACCCTTTACCTCACCACAGCTGGAAGGAGACCTGTTATGATTTGGTAGCTGAGGAGAGCAAGCAAAAAAGGAAATACACCAGAGAGGTTGGAATCTATGGGATTGCAGTACCCTGACTAACCACCACAACTAAAGGCAGCCGTGGAGCGTACCTACGTTGGTCCTAGACGCCTCGTCACAGCTGAGAAGCTAACTACCCCTAAAGACAGAAAGAGGAAAACTATCTGCCCGGAGCAGATCCCAAAGAACATAGAAAGCCCCAAACATGTAATGGCGGTTAGACAAGAGGAAATACAGACACAGATAGAAAATAGTATGAGCAAACGCTGGGGCCCAAACTTCCTAAATAGAAAAGGATAGGAAGGAAACTTACTGCAACCCCAAAAAACCTGAAAAGTACCAACTCTACTAATTACAAAAACACCTGAGATCACACGACCTCTACCACCTAAATTAGTTCTCTGGTGTAACAAAAACTAAACAGCAGCTACTGAAAAAACTGGAAAAGGCAAATGAACAAACAACAGTGGCTGAACTAAACTGAGAGGAGCACAAGCCCCGGAGGGGACCCGGCAGACCCCACAGAAGTGCAGGACAAAATGCAAAAAGCAAGCACAAAAAACAAAAAGAAGAAAATGTCTTATCTGTTAGCAGAAGATGCAGGCATGAAACAGCAGGCTACAAAGTGAACAGGAATCAAAGATGAGACCAGAACAATTGATCACCGGCAACACTGATGGGAGGGAACCTCCCTTATATAATACCAGTCAGTAACACCTGATCGCCAATCTTCACAATCTTCATTGGATAGTTCAGTACTGTTTGTAACCACCAGAGGGAGCTTCTGCTCAGAATTCATTTCTAGCACATTCACAACAGTACCCCCCCCTTGAGGAGGGGTCATCGAACCCTCATTTGAGCAACCAGGTCGGTCAGGATGAGCTCTGTGATATGCACGGATGAGTCTCCTAGCATGGATGTCCGAAGCAAACACCCAAGAATTGTCCTCCTGACCATAACCTCTCCACTTAACCAAATACTGGAGTTTCCGTCTAGAAAAACAAGAATTAATATTTTCTCAACCACATACTCCAGATTGCCCTCAACCAAAACAGGGTCAGGAGGCACAGCCATAGGAACCACTGGCTCGACAAACCTCTTCAATAAGGACTTGTGGAACACGTTATGGATCTTAAATGTCCCTGGAAGAAGTAAACGAAAGGAAACAGGATTAAGAATCTCCATGATCTTATAAGGTCCAATGAACCTAGGCTTAAACTTAGGAGATGCAACTCTCATAGGGATATTTCTTGAGGACAACCAGACCAAGTCCCCCACTTCAAACCGAGGACCATCAGTCCTATGCCGGTTGGCAAACCGCTGGGCCCTCTCCTGAGAGAGGGACAACCTCTCCACTACCTGGTCCCAAATCTGCTGCATAAGCTTCACAACAGAGTCAACACCTGGATAGACAGAAGCCTCCGTCTGTCCTGAAGAAAATCGAGGGTGAAATCCAAAATTGCAGAAAAATGGAGACATCAAAGTGGCAGAGCTAGCCCTATTATTAAGAGCAAACTCAGCCAAAGGCAAAAAAGAGACCCAGTCATCCTGATCAGCAGACACAAAGCATCTCAGATAAGTCTCCAATGTCTGGTTTGTTCTCTCAGTTTGTCCATTGGTCTGAGGATGAAAAGCCGAGGAGAAAGACAATTGAACAACAAGTTTAGAACAAAAAGTCCTCCAAAATCTGGAAACAAACTGGACTCCTCTGTCAGACACAATGTTCTCAGGAATGCCGTGTAACCGAACCACGTGCTGAAGGAACAAAGGCACCAATTCAGAGGAGGAAGGCAACTTAGGTAATGGCACAAGATGTATCATTTGGAAAACCTATCACAAATCACCCAGATAACGGTCATTCTCTGAGAAACAGGGAGGTCGGAAATGAAATCCATAGAGATATGGGTCCATGGTCTCTTGGGCACAGGCAATGGCATCAACAAACCACTAGAGCGAGAGCAAGGCTTGGAGCGAGGGCAAGTCCCGCAGGACTGCACAAATTCCCTGACGTCACGAGACAAAGTAGGCCACCAAAAGGACCGACTAACCAAGTCTCTGGTACCAAAAATTCCGGGATGACCGGCCAACGCGGAACAATGAATCTCAGACATCACACTCTTTTTCCATCGGTCTGGGACAAACAATTTCCCAATAGGGCAGCGCTCGGGTTTATCCTCCTGACACCCTTCCAGAGCCAGTCTCAAATTGGGCGAGATGGCGGAAACAACTACACCCTCTTTCAAAATAACAGCAGGATCAGATAACTCAGGAGAGTCCGCAAGGAAACTCCTCGAGAGGGCATCCGCCTTAACATTCTTAGTGCCAGGAAGAAAGGAAACCACAAAATTAAAACGTGTGAAAAACAAGGCCCACCTGGCCTGTCTAGGATTAAGTCGCTTGGCTGATTCCAGATAAACCAGATTCTTATGGTCCGTGAGGACCACCACCTGATGTTTGTCTCCCTCCAGCCAATGTCTCCACTGTTCAAAAGCCCACTTCATGGCCAATAACTCCCGATTACCCAAGTCATAATTACGTTCAGTTGGAGAAAATTTTCGAGAGAAAAAGGCACAAGGGTTACTTTTAGAGGTCTCTGGATCTCTTTGGGACAAAACGGCACCTGCCCCAATTTCAGAGGCATCAACCTCCACCTGAAATGTCAGAGAAACATCAGGCTGCCGTAGAACAGGAGCAGAAGTGAATCTCTGCTTAAGTTCCTGAAATGCAGAGACTGCCTCAGGAGGCCAATTCACCACATCAGAACCCTTTTTGGTCAAATCAGTCAATGGTTTAACAATAACAGAGAAATTACCAATAAATTTACGATAAAAATTGGCAAAACCCAAGAATCTTTGAAGAGCCTTTAATGAAGTAGGTTGGACCCAATCACAGATGGGCTGAACCTTGACCGGGTCCATTTCAATAACAGATGGGGACAAAATGAATCCCAGAAATGAGATCCTCTGTACGCCAAAAAGACACTTTGATCCCTTCACATACAGAGCATTCTCTCTCAAAATCTGGAACACAGTCCGAACATGTTTCACATGAGAGTCCCAGTCATTGGAAAAAATCAAGATATCATCCAAATAAACAATCAGAAATTTATCCACAAAATCCCTGAAAATGTCATTCATGAAGGACTGGAAGACAGAAGGAGCATTAGTGAGCCCAAAGGGCATCACTAGGTACTCAAAATTCCCCTTGGGGTATTAAATGCCGTCTTCCATTCATCCCCTTGCTTAATGTGAATAAGGTTATATGCCCCCCTGAGGTCAAGCTTGGTAAACCAAGTAGCACTTTTCACCCTGGAAAACAGGTCAGAAATGAAGGGTAACGGATATTGATATTTCACAGTGATATTGTTCAAGAGACGATAATCAATACACGGCCTTAATGAACCATCCTTTTGGCCACAAAGAAAAAACCGGCACCCAAGGGTGAAGAGGATGGTCTGATATGACCCTTCTCCAATGACTCCTTAATATAAGACCGCATAGCGTCATGTTCAGGTACAGACAAGTTAAAAAGGCGACCTTTAGGGAATTTACTACCAGGCACTAATTCAATAGTGCAGTCATAGCTCCTATGGGGGGGCAAGGATGCAGATTTACTTTCGCTAAACACATCAGAAAAATCAGTCAAAAAGTCAGGAACATCCTGAGCCTGGGGGGAGGCAGAAAAAACAGGAGTGTTGGTATTAACACATTGGCAGCCCCAACTGGTTACAGACACAGATTTCCAATCCAAAACAGGATTATGAGACTGTAACCAAGGGAAACCCAGTACGATAATGTCATGCAGATTATACAGCACCAAAAATTTGCAACTCTCCTGATGATCAGGTTCAACCCTCATTATCACCTGAGTAGAGAACTGAGGTTTATTCTCAGCCAAAGGGGTAGAATCGATCCCCAGTAGGGGAATAGACTTCCGTAGGGGTATCAAGGGAAACCCACAACGTTTAGCAGAATCAAAATCCATCAGGTTAATAGCTGCTCCCGAATCAACGAAAGCCTGAGCAGAAAATGTGGACAGGGAGCAAATCAGGGTAACAGTCAACAAAAATTTAGTCTGAACACTACCCAAGACAACTGAGCGTGCAAAACGTCTTCCCCGCTTAGGTCAGACTGAAATAGCATGAGAGGCATCACCACAGTAGAAACATAACCCATTGCGTTTTCGAAACTCATGACGCTGTGCCCCAGAAGCCACTCTATCACACTGCATGGGTTCAGAAGCTGGTTCACAAGGCAACACTATTCCACGCATACCTCTACGCTCACGCAAACGTCTGTCAATTTGAATCGCTAATGACATAGAATCATTGAGACCAGAGGGGACAGGGAATCCCACCATAACATCCTTTACATTCTCTGACAAACCTTTCCGAAAAAGGGCTGCCAAAGCATCGTCATTCCATTTGGTCAGGACTGCCCACCTTCGGAATCTCTGACAGTATAACTCAGCGTCCTCAAGCCCCTGATTTAATGCCAACAAGGCTTTTTCAGCTTGATCAGTGACATTAGGCTCATCATACAATAACCCCAGAGCCTGAAAAAATGCATCAACATTACTCAAAACAGGATCCCCAGGTGTCAGGGAAAAAGCAAAATCCTGAGGATCGCCGCGCAGGAGAGAGATGACAATTTGAACCTGCTGTGCTGCGTTCCCTGAGGACTTAGATTTCAAGGCAAAAAACAACTTACAGTTATTTTTGAAATTCAGAAATTTAGCTCGATCCCCCAAAAATAAATCTGGCATGGGGATCCTAGGTTCCACAACCGGCAACCTAGCAAGATAGGTAGCAATACTCCGAACTTCAGTGGCAAGCTGATCCACACGGCCAGACAACTATGCAAACTCCATTGAGAGAAAAAAAAAATCTCTGACAAATCTGACAATCTTCTTTCTTTAACACTATTTTTCCCTTCTGTGAGTACCATACAAATATCAGTTTTTTGGGCCGGTGATACTGTTATGATTTGGTAGCTGAGGAGAGCAAGCAAAAAAGGAAATACACCAGAGAGGTTGGAATCTATGGGATTGTAGTACCCTGACTAACCACCACAACTAAAGGCAGCCGTGGAGCGTACCTACGTTGGTCCTAGACGCCTCGTCACAGCCTGAGAAGCTAACTACACCTAAAGACAGAAAGAGGAAAACTATCTGCCCCGGAGCAGATCCCCAAAGAACATAGAAAGCCCCCAAACATGTAATGGCGGTTAGACAAGAGGAAATACAGACACAGATAGAAAATAGTATGAGCAAACGCTGGGGCCCAAACTTCCTAAATAGAAAAGGATAGGAAGGACACTTACTGCAACCCCAAAAAACCCTGAAAAGTACCAACTCTACTAATTACAAAATCACCTGAGATCACACGACCTCTACCACCTAAATTAGTTCTCTGGTGTAACAAAAACTAAACAGCAGCCACTGAAAAAACTGGAAAAGGCAAATGAACAAACCACAGTGGCTGAACTAAACTGAGAGGAGCACAAGCCCCCGTAGGGGACCCGGCAGACCCCCACAGAAGTGCAGGACAAAATGCAAAAAGCAAGCACAAAAAACAAAAAGAAGAAAATGTCTTATCTGTTAGCAGAAGATGCAGGCACCAAACAGCAGGCTACAAAGTGAACAGGAATCAAAGATGAGACCAGAACAATTGATCACCGGCAACCCTGATGGGAGGGAACCTCCCTTATATAAGACCAGTCAGTAACACCTGATCGCCAATCTTCACAATCTTCATTGGATAGTTCAGTACTGTTTGTAACCACCAGAGGGAGCTTCTGCTCAGAATTCATTTCTAGCACATTCACAACAGAGACCCAGAACAGTGACCCGGATGTCAGCCGCATCAAGGAGCTGATAACTCAGGAATGATCCTCCTTGGAGAAGGAAGCGTCTCAGCAAGCAAAGCAGCTGTGGAATGAGAGAAGCCAGCTGTTCATCTACCGAGAGAAGCTGTGCCGAAGGTACGTCAACCCAAGAACCCATGAGATGGTATGGCAGATAGTAGTCCCCAGAACGGACATCCAGATGGTGTTGGAAGCCTACCACGATCGAGCAGGGCACTTTGGCTGGAAGAAGCTGGAAACCCTGCTGAAGTGTCGTTTCTACTGGGTGGGAATGCGTAGTTCCATCGAGAAATGGTGTAAAAACTGTGCGTCCTGTAGCCTCCGAAGAAAAGACTACAGCAGCCAGAAAGCACCCCTGCTGCCCATCAAGACGACTCGTCCTTTGGAGATCGTGGCCTTGGACCATGTAAAGTTGTCACCCAGTCGGTCAGGAATCTCATATGCACTGACGATGGTGGATCACTATTCCAGGTTCCTGGTGGTCGCCCCTGTCAAAGATCTGACAGCTGAAACAGCAGCAAAGACGTTTCAAGCATATTTCTGCAGACCCCATGGATATCCAGAGCAAGTGTTAACTGATCAGGGTCCTGCCTTTGAAGCCGAGTTGTTTAAGGAATTCTGTCAGTTGTACGGATGCAAGAAGATAAGAACCACACCGTACCACCAAATGGTCTCTGTGAAAAGATGAATCACATAGTCATTGATCTGCTGAAGACGGTACCACTTGAGGAGAGGAATCGGTGGCCAGACCTACTACCTGACCTGGTAGATCTGTACAATCACATACCTGAGAGTTCCACCAATTGCACTCCAGCCTACCTTATGCGAGCAAGACCAGGAAAGCTGCCCATGGATTTGGAACTTGGTGTTGTAGAACCAGAAGCTGATGTTACTACTGAAGATTGGGACACGAATCGACAGGAACAGTACAGGAGAGTACAAGCCTGCGTGGAAGATAGTCTCAATAAAGTAAGGGAAAAGCAAGAGGAGAACTACAACAAAAGTGCGCCAGCTGAACCTTTTGCAGCTGGAGAGATTGTGCTAAAAAGAAAAAGAAGAATGCACAAATTGGATGATCAGTGGGAAAAAGAGCCATATGTCGTGCAAAATTCCAAGTTTGACAACAGGTAAACCTGTACCATTAGCAAAGATGGAGGAAAGACGACCTCCACTGTATCAAGAGACCACCTAAAACTGTGTCCAGACATGTTAAAACTTCACGAAGAAGAACCTGTTATGGAAAAAGAGAAACCAGGTGAAGTCATACACACGGACCTAGGAGATTTTCCTGCAGATTGGCCTTGTATCGGGGATGCTGTGATTATTCCAGTACTTCAATTTTACCAACCACAAGAAGCGCTTCAACGTCCAGTTGAGCCAGTTGCCGCAGCAGAAGAAATAGTTCAAGAGGAACCTGCTCCTGTAGCATCTCCAGAAGTAGAGTCTCGAGAAGTGGAACCTCAAGACGTGGAACTACCAGAAGAATCCCCTAGTGAAATAGAACCGCATCGCCCAGCCACAAGTATGCTTGCCAGATCCCTAGAGAGGTTAAGGCAGTATTACAGTTTGCCGGCACGTAGGACAGATAGGCCAGATGCTACTATACCTGACGCAACACCACGTAGGTCAGTACGCACGTCAAAAGGCAGGTTACCTGTTAGGTACCAAGAGTAGGCCTAGCAAATTAAGCCAGTGAACCAATATCCAAGTGTAAAAATGTAAATAAGATTTGTATAAATATTTGTATATATGTTACTTGTATTATGAAACGTTCAAAGTGTCCTTACCTCCCGCAAGGGAAGAGTTATAATTATGTTATTTGTTCATGTTATAAAAAATTGTTTTCTTTTTCAGCCCGGGAGTGCTGATATTAACTAGGGGGGGATGTGTAGCCCAGCTGTGACTGGAGCCACATGTTACCCTGGAAGATGCACGAAAGGTAAACCCACAACAACCCATAAGCACACAACACTCCACATTTTCCTGGTGCCACCAGAGGGAGCCCTTGGAGACGACAGCAGGGAGATGAAGGCAGTCTAGCTGAGAGTTAGCTAGTCATTGGTTTTACCTCATAGTGTCAGTTTTTACCTCAGCAGAGGAGATTAGAGCAGACTGTGAGAGATTCCAGTCAGAACGGCAGTTACCTCAGACGAGCTGAGAGGGAAAGACTAGCCAGAAAGAGAAAGCCTGAAGACTTCAGAAAACACTCAGTTTAGGAGTGGAGTCCAGTAGTAGTGGGAAAGATTACCACTTAGCCTGGTCAAAATTGAGTTTACTGAGAGACCTTCAGTGAGCGTTTCAGTGAGTAAGCGTGCCGACGCTTGGAGAGCGGTGAAGATAAAGAAAGCTGACATCTGCTGCTAGCTTGTGCTTATGATAGTGGTGAGAGTAGGACGAAAGGCAGGTGGAAGAAAGAAGAGAGAGAGTGACAGAGGTTAACCAGCATTGATAGCTTACCTCCACTCTGCACCACCGGACACCGGGTCCGCGCTTGCCAGCATCTGCACGACTGGTAGGAGACACCAGAGACCCTGCTGGACTACAGGTCGCAGGTGTCACGCTGTATAGCAGATATATATATGTGATGACAATAATCTATATCAAAAGGGCAACATACTATATAACATGCGCATAGATATATGATAACATAGATTTACCTGACAGAAAGTCCAGTGGGTCAAAACGGAATCCGTTATACGCTGTCTCCGGCTAGAGGGTGACCGGGGTCTAAGCTGACCCTAACTGGGGTCCTAACTAAACCCTCAACCTGGAGGTACTGTTAAAGGTACAGAGGTCCAGGCCACCAGCGTAAACCCTGTCTCCTATCAATCCCTGCCAACTGTATTCTAGTCCTAAGAAGGACCCTGAATACCACCAAAGGGAATGACCAGGTAACGGTTAATGAACAGAAAGACATACAAGAAAGATAAGAAATAAAGTAAATAAAGTCTTACATACAACACTCACACACAGTAGGAACACCTTAGGTCTCAGAGAAAAACTATATGCTGTAAGAGTAAAAACAACTAAGGAGCTCTTAGCTTAAGTATTCTCAGAACCGATCCAGTCTGCTAAACTATATGAATGCTTTCACCGGCATCCAACCCCCAGACTGGCAGGAATATAAAGGAAACTAATTAGAACATAATCAAAAGCAGCCGGGCGAGGCTGGACCTAGTCTTAGCAAAGAGCTAGGTAAAATTAACTCTCTCATAACCAAACACAAAGAAACAGCAGCTCAGCTGTGAGAAGTCAGAATGTGCAATCGCGACGATCTTCGTGGCGATGCACCCATGACAGTACCCCCCCTTCTACGAGGGGCCTCCGGACCCTCATGACCAGGTCTGTCCGGGTAAATTGTGTGAAAGGTCCGAACCAATCGATCTGCGTTATCATCCGACGCAGGGACCCACGTCCTCTCCTCAGGACCATACCCCCTCCAATGAACTTCCACGTTATCATTGACTACCACTGAAGGAGGAGGTAGAGGTGACGGTATGACTGGTGCCACATACCTTTTAAGTAATGACTTGTGAAACACATTATGAATTTTAAATGTAGGAGGGAGGTCCAGACAAAATGCCACAGGATTAATTATGGAACTGATCCTGTATGGCCCGATGAATCTGGGACCCAACCTCCAGGAGGGAACTTTAAGTTTTATATTCCTGGTAGACAACCACACCAGATCGTTCACCTTCAGATCTAGACCAGAAACTCTCCTCCTATCAGCCATCCGTTTGTAAGGGTTCTCCGTAACCTTCAGTCTTAAGCGATCTGGAACTATCAGTCTCCCTGGAAGTCCCACAGGGGCGTCCCCCTGAGCCCCCAATACCTCCCCCTCAAGCTCAGAGCATACAGCTGACACTACAACTCCCTCCTGAGGAATAGGAACCGGATCATCCGTCTTCCCGACCCCTGGGAAAGTACGAGATAAAGCATCAGGAAGCAACTTTATTGAGCAGTCATATGTGCGATGAGGAGGTAACTCTTTACACCCCTCCTCTGAGAACACCTCCCAAAAGTCCTCCAGAAAAGGAGGCAAAGTCCCAGGCACAACCGCACCGATGACCGTGCTCATGCAGTTATTCTTGCAAAATTCACCCCACTGGCTTATCTTTCTGGATTGCCAATCAATCACTGGGTTATGTTTAGCCAACCAAGGAAGTCCCAACACAATAGGAGCAGGCAGACCCTCCAACACATAACAAGACAATTGCTCTTTATGTATTGCCCCTACTCGAAGATCTATGTTATGAACAGCTTGTACCAAGCTACCTTGACCAAGAGGTCTAGAATCAATAGAGAGTATAGGGACCGGTTTGGCCAATACACTCAGTTGCATACCATGCACCTGGGCAAACCGAGCGTCCACCAGATTAGCCCCGGACCCACTATCAAGAAAAACAGAAATCCTCTCAGTTCTAGTACCAATCACCACCTCCGCAGGCACGAGAAACTGAGAGGGATTTGGGGACGAAATACACACTCCCAGGTTAACTCCTTGGTTCAAAGAGGTCCGGGATGGACACCCCCCAACAAAATGTCCCTCTCTCCCGCAAAAGAAACACCTTCTAGTCTTGCGGCGCACCGCTGATTCCCTCCTACAAAATGATGTCCCTCCCAACTGCATGGGTTCCTCAGAACAGACCAGGGGAACCTCAGTATAAGGGACTTTAGTAGTAGGTGGAGTCATCACGGGGGGCGGAGTTACCTCGCGTCTTCCCCGAAGACGTCTATCAATGCGAATAGCGAGGGCCATCGCAGCCTCCAGTGATGGAGGAGAATCATACTGAGCCAACACATCTTTTAATTTGTCAGACAACCCTTGACAAAACTGGCTCCTAAGAGCTGGGTCATTCCACTGAGTATCTGTTGCCCATCTACGGAACTCAGAAGAATATTCCTCCGCTGGACGATTTCCTTGCCGTATTTTACGTAACCTTGTTTCAGCAAGGGAGACTCGATCCGGATCATCATATACCAGACCCAGGGCAGTAAAAAATCGATCCACTGACTGGAGATCTGGGGAGCCTGGAGGAATAGAGAACGCCCAAGATTGAGGGTCCCCTTGTAACAGCGAGATAACAATTCCCACCCTCTGCTCTTCACTCCCAGATGACCGAGGCCGCAGCCGAAAGTACAATTTACATGCCTCCCGGAAAGTAAAAAATTTGTCCCGCCCACCAGTGAACCTGTCCGGGAGAGCAACCTTAGGTTCAGATCTGGTTTGCTCCGGGGGGGACAAAACCTTGGACTTAATGTCTGCCAACTCCATGGACAATCCCTGCAACTGCCGGGCCAGCTGGGCTACTGGATCCATGACAGCTAAGGAGAATCTTTAGTTTGGGCCGGTGAAAATGTCACGCTGTATAGCAGATATATATATGTGATGACAATAATCTATATCAAAAGGGCAACATACTATATAACATGCGCATAGATATATGATAACATAGATTTACCTGACAGAAAGTCCAGTGGGTCAAAACGGAATCCGTTATACGCTGTCTCCGGCTAGAGGGTGACCGGGGTCTAAGCTGACCCTAACTGGGGTCCTAACTAAACCCTCAACCTGGAGGTACTGTTAAAGGTACAGAGGTCCAGGCCACCAGCGTAAACCCTGTCTCCTATCAATCCCTGCCAACTGTATTCTAGTCCTAAGAAGGACCCTGAATACCACCAAAGGGAATGACCAGGTAACGGTTAATGAACAGAAAGACATACAAGAAAGATAAGAAATAAAGTAAATAAAGTCTTACATACAACACTCACACACAGTAGGAACACCTTAGGTCTCAGAGAAAAACTATATGCTGTAAGAGTAAAAACAACTAAGGAGCTCTTAGCTTAAGTATTCTCAGAACCGATCCAGTCTGCTAAACTATATGAATGCTTTCACCGGCATCCAACCCCCAGACTGGCAGGAATATAAAGGAAACTAATTAGAACATAATCAAAAGCAGCCGGGCGAGGCTGGACCTAGTCTTAGCAAAGAGCTAGGTAAAATTAACTCTCTCATAACCAAACACAAAGAAACAGCAGCTCAGCTGTGAGAAGTCAGAATGTGCAATCGCGACGATCTTCGTGGCGATGCACCCATGACAGCAGGGGCCCAACAGTGCTGATACGTAACCGGGGTCAGGAAGAACAGGAGTCTGGCCTGATCAGCCATATAGAGACTTAGTTCTGTCCACAAGAAGGCCTCACCACAAGGTCAGCCGGGCATAGCTGAGAAAACGGAGTTAGGCTTTGTTTTATGCAAGTCAGAAACTCACACACATTAAAGGAGTAAGGAGGCCCTACACCTACTCAGTGGGATTACTGGACGTGCATCCTCCACCCTGACAGCTTCCCGGGTCGTGCCTACAACTTCACCATCAGTAAAGGTACAGAAAGAGACTTTCTTGTGTGTGTCTGCCTTATTGCTCCTGCACTCCTATATTACACCGCCATATACCCTGAGGGATCAGTCTCGCCTGTGGGAGACTTAACACCTTGCTGCCCAGTAACAACCCCTCAGAGGATCTACCCTGCAGCGCTGGTCATCCTGACCAGGAACCACAGGTGGCGTCACGAACATTTCTACAAACTTATAATCCCCTGTAAATATCCCATTTTTGGTGAGCGCCCAGGGCAACGGACCGAGCTGTGCTACCCGTGACATCCCCCAGTGAAGTGAACGGGCTCGGTGCCGAGTACCCCACAGGCCCTGGCTATGTGCGACTCATCAGCACTGTCTGCTCCGCTATCCTCGGCCTCATTACTGCAGTCTCTTCCTCTATCAGTGCTGTCTGCTCCGCTATCCTCCGCCTCAGCGGTGCAGTCTCTTCCTCTATCAGCTCCACTATCCTTGGCCTCATCGGTGCAGTCTCTTCCTCTATCAGCGCTGTCTGCTCCGCTATCCTCCGCCTCATCGATGCAGTCTCTTCCTCTATCAGTGCTGTCTGCTCCGCTATCCTCCGCCTCATCGATGCAGTCTCTTCCTCTATCAGTGTTGTCTGCTCCGCTATCCTCAGCCTCATCAGTGCAGTCTCTTCCTCTATCAGCACTGTCTGCTCCGCTATCCTCAGCCTCATCAGTGCAGTCTCTTCCTCTGTCAGCACTGTCTGCTCCGATATCCTCGGCCTCATTACTGCAGTCTCTTCCTCTATCAGTGCTGTCTGTTCCGCTATCCTGGGCCTCAGCGGTGCAGTCTCTTCCTCTATCAGCGCTGTCTGCTCCACTATCCTTGGCCTCATCGGTGCAGTCTCTTCCTCTATCAGCGCTGTCTGCTCCGCTATCCTCCGCCTCATCGGTGCTGTCTCTTCCTCTATCAGCGCTGTCTGCTCCGCCATCCTCAGCCTCATCGGTGCAGTCTCTTCCTCTATCAGCTCTGTCTGCTCGGCTATCCTCGGCCTCATCGGTGCAGTCTCTTCCTCTATCAGCGCTGTCTGCTCCGCTATCCTCAGCCTCATCGGTGCAATCTCTTTCTCTATCAGTGCTGTCTGCTCCGCTGTCCTCAGTCTCATCGTTGTAGTCTCTTCCTCTATCAGCGCTGTCTGCTCCACTATTCTCAGCCTCATTACTGCTGTCTCTTCCCCTATCAGCGCTGTCTGCTCCGCTATCATCGACCTCATTACTGCAGTCTCTTTCTCTATCAGCGCTGTCTGCTCCGCTATCCTTGGCCTCATCGGTGCAATCTCTTCCTCTATCAGCGCTGTCTGCTCCGCTGTCCTCATCCTCATCGGTGCAGTCTCTTCCTCTATCAGCTCAGTCTGCTCCGATGTCCTCGGCCTCATTACTGCAGTATCTTCCTCTATCAGCGCTGTCTGCTCCGCTATCCTCGGTCTCATCAGTGCAGTCTCTTCCTCTATCAGTGCTGTCTGCTCCGCTATCCTCCGCCTCATCGGTGCAGTCTCTTCCTCTATCAGCGCTGTCTGCTCCGCTATCCTCGGCCTCATCAGTGCAGTCTCTTCCTCTATCAATGCTGTCTGCTCCGCTATCCTCATCCTCATTACTGTAGTCTCTTCCTCTATCAGCGCTGTCTGCTCCGCTATCCTCGGCCTCATCGGTGCAGTCTCTTCCTCTATCAGCGCTGTCTGCTCCGCTATCCTCGGCCTCATCGGTCCAGTCTCTTCCTCTGTCAGCGCTGTCTGCTCCGCTATCATCGACCTCATTACTGCAGTCTCTTCCTCTATCAGCGCTGTCTGCTCCGCTATCCTTGGCCTCATCGGTGCAATCTCTTCCTCTATCAGCGCTGTCTGCTCCACTATCCTCGGCCTCATCGATGCAGTCTCTTCCTCTATCAGCGCTGTCTGCTCAGCTATCTTCGGCCTCATCGGTGCAGTCTCTTCCTCTATCAGCGCAGTCTGCTCCACTATTGTCAGCCTCATTACTGCAGTCTCTTCCTCTATCAGTGCTGTCTGCTCCGCTGTCCTTGGCCTCATTGGTGCAATCTCTTCCTCTATCAGCGCTGTCTGCTCCGCTATCCTCGGCTTCATCAGTGCAGTCTCTTCCTCTATCAGTGCTGTCTGCTCCGCTGTCCTCGGCCTCATTACTCCAGTCTCTTTCTCTATCAGTGCTGTCTGCTCCGCTATCCTCAGCCTCATCGGTGCAGTCTCTTCCTCTATCAGCGCTGTCTGCCCTGCTATCCTCGGCCTCATTACTGCAGTCTCTTCCTCTATCAGTGCTGTCTGCTCCACTATCCTCAGCCTCATCGGTGCAGTCTCTTCCTCTATCAGCGCTGTCTGCTCCGCTATCCTCAGCCTCATTACTGCAGTCTCTTCCTCTATCAGAGCTGTCTGCTCCGCTATCTTCAGCCTCATCGGTGCAGTCTCTTTCTCTATCAGCGCAGTCTGTTCCGCTATTCTCAGCCTCATTACTGCAGTATCTTCCCCATCAGCTCAGTCAGCTCCGCTGTCCTCTGCCTCATTACTGCAGTCTCTTCCTCTATCAGCACTGTCTGCTCCGCTATCCTCGGCCTCATCGGTGCTGTCTCTTCCTCTATCAGCGCTGTCTGCTCCGCCATCCTCAGCCTCATCGGTGCAATCTCTTCCTTTATCAGTGCTGTCTGCTCCGCTATCTTCAGCCTTATCGTGCAGTCTCTTTCTCTATCAGCGCAGTCTGTTCCGCTATTCTCAGCCTCATTACTGCAGTCTCTTCCTCTATCAGCACTGTCTGCTCCGCTATCCTCGGCCTCATCGGTGCTGTCTCTTCCTCTATCAGCGCTGTCTGCTCCGCTATCCTCAGCCTCATTACTGCAGTCTCTTCCTCTATCAGCGCTGTCTGCTCCGCTATCTTCAGCCTTATCGGTGCAGTCTCTTTCTCTATCAGCGCAGTCTGTTCCGCTATTCTCAGCCTCATTACTGCAGTATCTTCCCCATCAGCTCAGTCAGCTCCGATATCCTCGGCCTCATCGTTGCAGTCTCTTCCTCTGTTATCGGTGCAGTTTCTTACTCTGTTATCGGTGCAGTCCCTTGCTCTGTTATCAGTGCAACCCCTTGCTCTGTTATTGGTGCAGCCCCTTGCTCTGTTATCAGTGCAGCCCCTTGATCTGTTATCGGTGCAGTCTTTTGCTGTTATCGGTGCAGTCTCTTGCTCTGTTATCGGTGCAGTCTCTTGCTCTGTTATAGGTGCTGTCTCTTCCTCTGTTATCGGTGCTGTCTGCTCTTCTATCCTCGGCCTCATCGGTGCAGTTTCTTCCTCTGTTATCGGTGCAGTCTCTTACTCTGTTATCGGTGCAGTCCCTTGCTCTGTTATCAGTGCAACCCCTTGCTCTGTTATTGGTGCAGCCCCTTGCTCTGTTATCAGTGCAGCCCCTTGATCTGTTATCGGTGCAGTGTTTTGCTGTTATCGGTGCAGTTTCTTGCTCTGTTATCGGTGCAGTCTCTTGCTCTGTTATAGGTGCTGTCTCTTCCTCTGTTATCGGTGCTGTCTGCTCTGCTATCCTCGGCCTCATCGGTGCAGTTTCTTCCTCTGTTATCGGTGCAGTCTCTTACTCTGTTATCGGTGCAGTCCCTTGCTCTGTTATCAGTGCAGCCCCTTGCTCTGTTATAGGTGCTGTCTCTTTCTCTGTTATCGGTGCTGTCTGCTCCTCGCTCGTGGACGTGTCTCTTCCCCTGTCTTTTTGCATTGTGATAAATGTCCGCCCGGATGTCATTGGGAAATAATTTGCAGACTGTGAGGTGTGGGCTGATTTCATGCCCAGCGTGGCAGTGCCCGGGGCTGGACCACACGCTGCTTAATGCCTGTCATACCCTTTGCTCTTAAAGGGCAGTGCTTTATTGAGCTCTTCTGAGGCTCAGCCATCCATTAATAAGCGGCGTCCTCCACAGCGGGATACGCAACGGCGCAGAACATCCGCCGCAGGACACGCACCGGCGCGGAGCATCCGCCGCACTTTCTCCCAATGTGTTTTATTAGGAAATAGTAATTAGTATGTCCCTGTGTTATTTGCGGCGTTTGTGGACGGAGCCGTGTTTGGGATTTCTCATCACCTTTCCTTAATGATACCATTGCTGTTTATTGCGGCGTTACCCTGGACCCCGCTGGGCACTCGCTCCCCTCCTTCCTCCGCGCCGCCACGTTCTCCTTTATGTTTCGTCGCTTTCCCCTCTGGCAGTAATATAATTAAGCTTAGGAAAACACAAGGGGCGATTCCATCTACCGGATCTATTTAATGAAGGTCTCAGCATTGCCATCCAATGCGCAGAATATGATAATGCTCCGTACAGTAATGGCCGACTTGCTGGCGTCCTGCACTTGGTGACAGTGACCTCGGGGCAGCGCCGTTCACCTTGAAATGACACCATCCGAATATGAGGCATCGAGATTAAAAGCTGCGGGACGTCAGCCACAAAAGCAATGAACCAGAAACAGCCCCGGCTGCTGACTCCTGATATTCTGTATTTGTGCAGCTCACAATCTACACAACCTCTGCGTCCTGTCATTGAATGGAAATATTAATGTTTACACACAGAAATCACAATTGTGTCCAAACCGATGCATTGATCAACGGATACATTGTAGCAAACATTGCATTATGTCCATTCACTACAAGCAAGCAGAGATCTTGAAAAAGCTAAAGAAATTAGGAAATTATGTATAAAGTCTATTAGAAAGTGGCAGAATTGCAGATAACACCAGGACTAATGGGGGATCATCTCATAAAGTGGTTGGATGTTGCTATGACATGTTGTCGCTTTATGATGAGTGGGGTCCTTGAGGTCGCTAGGGGTCAAAGAGCCATGTGACCAACTTATGGTTGCTGAGGGTCCCAGAGCAACATACCATCACTGTGACAGGTGGGAGTCCTAGAGGTCAGTAGGGCCCCATAGCGATATATTATCACTTTACTATCAGTGGGGCCAGAAGTTGTTGGGGATCACAGAGCACCATCGCTTTGTGATTGGTGGTAGTATCAGGGGTTCTTGGGTGTCCCAGAACAATATGCCATCACTTTATGATTGATAAGGGTCCTTGGAGATCCCTTTGATTAGTAGAGGTCCTAGAGATCAATGGGGGTCCTGGAGTGATATGCTATTACTATATAATTAGTGGGGTCCCAGAGCAATTCTGCCACTGAACAATATGCCACCACTTTATGATCAGTGCGGGTCCCAGAAGTCATGGGGGTCCCAGAGTGCTATGTGATCAGATGACTTTACAAGCAGGACACAGCCTTCTTACCTGTCACTATAACAGGAATCAGCTACTCTGCACATCACTGAGTCGGGGGTCCTGAGTTGGCATTTTCTTTAAGGAAGCACTCCAACCATTGAAGATTTTATCCTCCTAATATATTGCAGTCATCATATTATACAGCACTGTGCTCTTATGTGTCACCCCTGGGGGTCCAGTCGCCACAGAGGTACTGCATCTCAGCCAGAGATGTGGTATCCCAACTTTCAGGTAAGGTGGAGACACTACACCTGGCTCTGGCAACACTGCATCCATCACACACACTAGCTGAGTTCATTTAGCAAGCCTGCAGCTAGAAAGGGTGTTAGATGGTGGGTGGAGCTTGTAGGTCAGAGCAGGAGTTGGAGGGAAGTGAGAGGAGAGTCTCCCCTTTGGAGAGAATGGAGACAGACGTGTTTTAGACAGCTCTCCCATAGGTGAGTGGGTGAAAGAGATACAACCGTGCAGCAGGCTCCAGTCCTGAGGAGCTGCTCACAGAGGAAAAGAAAGAAGGAAGGTTCCCTGGAAGGGAAAAGGGATTCTCGGAGGCACGGCAGAGCAAGAGGCTACCCGTGGGGCTCGTTCCAGGACTGGCGGATGCCAGCTGGGAGAATCCAGGTTGCAGAAGGGACTCGGCCCCTAGCCTAGTGGAGAACTTTATGACTCAGCTAGCAAGCCGACAGCTGTGATAACTTTAGGGATCATAGTCACAACCGCAAGTATCTTCTCCGGGAAGGAAAGCTATATAGGATCAAGGAAAAGTAGAGAGAGAACGTTATCCTGGAGGATCCGCAGCTTCTAGACTGGGACACTGCTTAGCAAGGTGCTTGAAGGAAGAAAGGAGTGGGAATCAGCACAGTGAGATGGCCAGGGAAGGCATATACTGACAGGGAGCTTTTGGACTGGTGTTCTCCATCTGCCTGGGCGTTGGCTGGACTCCTCACCTGGAGGACGTGGCACCAAGCGGGCATCTGTATTGCCGGCACCTGAACTGTGAGTAAGGCCTTGGAAACTGCATTTGACTGTCTCCTCAAGTTCTTCCTGCAGCACACACTCCACTCGGCTACAACTCCCAGCACCATCATCTTCTACTTTATACCTCTGCCCTGAGACAAGCTCTGCCTGTGGAGAGCTATTCCAACTCTGCTGCATCACACCATCAGTTTCAGAGGATCTGCACTGCAGCTCTGGTCACTTCTGACCAGATACCACAGGTGGCGTCACGAATACCTTGCTACAAACTCTATCATCCCCTGTAAATATTCTCCTTTTATTGGACGCCCAGGGCCACGGACCAGGTCACTGCTGCCGTGACACATCCCTTTGATACACTGGCCCGGTACTGAGTATCCCACTGCCCTGGTGGGTGATCAATTTTGGCATCACGAACAGGATGAACCGACCCTTGAATAAGGGTCCTGTGCGCCTGACGGAATGTGCAAAGGATTGGACCTATTGATGTGTGATTTGGACTGTAAAGATGGCAGATATGGCCATTCCACCAGGTGTGCAGGGAGACGTGCCATCGTGGGCGGCATCCAAGGAAAAGCGTGAAAAAGAGTGAATCTCCCCTGCCTGTATTTCTATGCAACAGCATCATGGCCGACCACTAGGGGAGTCCGTGTTCTAGCCTGGTATGGCAAAGGAAAGAGACACCGCCCCTCGGGGGTGGAGAGACACTCAGCGGCGGGAAACAGAGCCAAGAAGAAGACAGTCGACCAGGCAGCCATCATGGAGAGCGGAGGGAGGCCTGAGGAGCGCGGGAAGCAGGAGAAGCTTCACCCCGGCTCTGAAGAGATAGGCTCCAGCTCTCAGGAGGAGGTTGACCTGGCCGGCGTGGAGCAGGAGATCCA
Source organism: Oophaga sylvatica (assembly GCA_033576555.1). Lineage (NCBI taxonomy): Eukaryota > Metazoa > Chordata > Amphibia > Anura > Dendrobatidae > Oophaga > Oophaga sylvatica. The sequence continues at coordinate 47,404 of JARQOD010002773.1, read as the reverse complement.
GGAGCTGGCTCATTGTTTGGAGGAGAAGCAGGCGCTCCTATAGCAAAGAAGGCAGGCCGCCAAGCGAGGAGCTGAAGATGCCCGGGCACCCACACCACCGGTACCTGAAACTCCCCGATCGGTAACATCGGAACCCGCTGCCACCGGACCCACCTCACCGCTACCATCAGACCCCACCACCCGAGGCGACTACAGAGGACAGTGGCCCCAGGAGCGCAGGTATCACTAGCGTCCCTAGGTCGTATGAGGACTGGTTGGGTCCCATAGGAATGCCACCAACCCCAAAGGCAGGCCAGCTAGTGCTGGACATCGCCTGGGATCGTAACATCGTTCCACAGGGGGGGATCCTGGAGCCAATCCCAATCCCACAGCCACCGTCCCTAGTGAAACATAAACCGGAGGTCTTGGTTTGGGACGCCCACGAGGAAACTGATCTGATGGGGTTTCCTATAACGACCGAAGAGTTCTGCCGCCGGCAGATCCAAAAGCTGGCGCAAGAAGAAAAAGACCGGCAGGCACAGAAAGCGGCGCTGCTTGAGAGGGACCTCGTGGGCAAGCACCAGGCTAGGGAGAGATCCCTGGAGTATCTGAATCCCATGGGATGGGGCCGGGTCCTGAGCTTTGATCTGGAGCGGGGATTCGGCTTTATCCAGGACTCCCGCAAAGCCCTAGACCTGTTTGTCAACCGGAGGGATATTGAGGCCCATCTCATCCGGAGGCATCCAGAACGGGACCTGTTTCCAGGAGAGCTCGGCTCCTTCACCCGCCATCTTGGTGCGAGGGGATGGTACGCTCTCCACATGCGCAGGATTCCCAATGAACTGGCACCACGCCATCGCCAGGGGGCAGCAAACGCGACGACCTCACCACAGGAAACAGCGACACCAGTGGTGGGCGCGCCACCATCTACGGCTCCTAACCAGGCAGCCGCTGCAAGTAGAAAATCGGAAGTTTCACAGGTAGCGGTACAGGCTACCACAACTTCAACCCGGGGAGTAGCATCGTCAGTAACGGCTCCCATAGCCGTAGACAGGAGCGGCAAGCAGCTTCTGCCCTGGAAGCAATGAAGACAACATGCTTCCACCCTGTCACGATTGGCTGCAGCGGCCGAGAAGCGGCCCAGCCCATAATCGCCTCCACGCAGACCGACCACCATGGCGTGGGGCGGGCGTCCCCCGGGGACGCAATATGGACCCTCCATACCCAGAGGGGGACCCAGGCCTACCCAAACTAGGGAAGGGCAGAGACCGGGGTTCTGTGGCAGCTGAGCATGTGGACAAGGAAGAGACACGTAGAACTTGATTACACCGCACAACTTCAGGTATAGGGAAGTAAAGTTTACTAAAGTAAATAAGTGAAGACACACAGTACATAAATCAAACATGACTATGCAAGGCTCCCGATTCCACACCTTCCAAAAGGGTATCACCCAGAGGACTCCAAGGTACCAACGGATCACCGCGGCACACATAGGTGGGACATCAGGACACAGGCATAACATCAGGGTACATGAGGTCATCAGAACGTAGACAGGACACATGAAGACATCAGAATCACGAACTCAGGAACACGAACTGGACCTCAGGAACATGGACACAGGAACATGGAATCAGGAACACGAACTGGACATCAGGAACACGGACTGGATCTCAGTAACACGAAACACACGAACACGGACTCAGGAACATGGAATCAGGAACACGGACTGGACATCAGGAACACGGACACCGGAACACGGGCTGGATCTCAGGAACATCAGAACACTGGCATTGGACTCCGGACATCTGGCAACGATCAACAGGTTCCGGACATCGGCCTGCGGACATCAGGCTCCGGTCATGAGGCCGCAGTATCAGGCTCAGGACATCTGGCAACGATCGGCAGGCTCCGGACATCAGGCAGGGAAGGATCGGATCCGGACATCTGGAAGCGATCTAAAAAGGAACCCAAGCGGTCTGGTGCAAGCCCCGCCAGGCTCAACTGGAGCCGGCCGGGGATTGCACCAAAAACAAGCTGAGCACAGAGTAACAGAAACTCAGCACACCCACACCGGACTCCTCCTTCCAAGATGAACCCAGGTTGTATCAAAGGAAGTCAGTTAGCAAAAGATCACAGTCACTGGGCACAGGGTTCAGGACACAGAAGGATTCAGGAACATAACACAGCAGACACAGTTCAGACAGTCAGGTACAGGACAGGTGTCACGGGTGTGTCGCGGCGGAGATCGTCACGATTGCACACCCTGACTTCGCACAGCTGAGTTTCTGGTGCTGGGTGTTTTTCGGCACTGAGGGAGTTAATTCTTTCTCTCTCGGTGCTGGGCTGACCAGCCTCACCCAGCTGCGATTGATGTTTTGTTAATTAGCTTCCTTCATATACCTGCTGGTCTGCTGGGGAAGTTGCCGGTGAAAGCATTCATTCAGACCAGCAGAGCGGATCGTTTCTGAGAAGACTTAAGCTAAGAGTGCCTGTTGTGGTTTTTCCTCTCCTCGCTTATTGTTTATCTCCTTAACCTTTTGTGTTCCTCTGTAGTGGAAGTGTTGTATGCAAGGCTGTGTTTTCTTTACCCCTTGTCTGTCTCGTTTGTCTTAGACTGTGTGTAAGCTGTTACCTGCCATTCCCTGTGGTGGTAATCAGGGTCCTTCTCAGGACTAGATTACAGTGGTCAGGGATCTACAGGAGACAGGGTTACGCTGGCGGCCTGGACCTCTGTACCATTAACAGTACCTCCAGGTAGAGGGACTAGTCAGGACCCCAGTTCAGGGTCAGCATAGACCCCGGTCCACCTCTATCCAGAGACAGCGTGACACGTACACAGTATTGACCCACAATACATAGGATATTATGTCAGGTAAGACATTGCTGGCAGATACTATGTATACATGTTGATTTTCTCTATTATATGAAATTTAGAATGATGTCACATTAGATATAGGTTGCTATCTTTGATTATATCTGTTATACGTCGTGACAACAGGTACAGGATCAAGGATTCAAGCCTGGAATTACCGCCTCCAGGATAGGCGAAGGGACGGGTACAGGATCAGGGATTCAAGCCTAGAATTACTGCCTCCAGGATAGGCGCAGGGACAGGTACAGGAACACACAACACACAAAGCAAGATTCAGAAGCTATGTGAGTAGCTAAGGCCCCGCCCATAGGGCAGGGAGCCTTTATATATGAGCTGCCCCTCAGCAATTGGCTGGGGACAGCATTTCAAGTACACACACTAACCCTGATAAAAGCAGGGCAGGTGTGGCCCGCGCACCCTATGCAGCCAAACACAATTCAGCACAGCAAGGGCACCTGGAAATGGCTGCAGCCTAAACACACGTAGTAAGACATGCACCACTGCAGAGGACCTTGACCTACGGTTAGCATCCACAGCAATAGCCAGGGACCGCACATGCGGGTGGTATGCACGGCTACGCAGCGGAGCTGGGAACTGAGCATCATCCATACAGGTAATGGATAAAAGTATCCCAGCTCAATTAGGGGGAAAAGGATCAAAGGGTTAAAGCACAGACATGCATTGTCACAACATGACACACCCAGACTGGGGATCAGGATGAACAATCTCCAGCTAAGTGAAGAAAATGTTCTTTTGTTCTTTTACCCTTCAGGCAAGGGACAGTATATAGTTTACCCCAGGAGGGGATTCTGCCCAAAAATGTTACACATCCCTTTGATACACTGGCCCGGTACCGAGTATCCCACTGCCCTGGTGGGCGATCCACTTACAGTTGCTCATTTTGCCTTTTTACCCAGATAATTCTTCTCTTTCCTTTGCTTTATATAGAAAAAAGGAAGTCTTTTGTCCCTGCATTTATCATTTCCAGTCACCTCCTGACTCAGCTGCTCTCCCTGGGCCATAGACTTTTGCAGTGACTCATGACTCATGCAGAGAAAATTGACCTCCTGTCTATATAGAGCTCAGAAGGATTCAGCTCCTGCTCCTCGTAGCCGGTCTCATAAAAAGCATCACTCATCAGGGCAGAGATCAAGAGTGGAGGAAGCTCCTCCCAGAATAAGAAATCTGCTTTCCGCTGCGACCAGAGGAAACTTCAGGCTCGAATATCGACGCATATGTGACCTGGGGCTGATCCCTGCACCCGTCATATTAATATCCGTGGTGACCGGAGCTGCCCCTATATCATTAGCAGGTCTGATGGATGGGGGGCGCTAGTGCTGATGGGTTCTGCTGTTAGGCGGCGTTCACACTGCGTTTTTAAGCTCCTTGGGAAATGTCACTGCTTTCCTTGTTAAACGGTGTCGGTGTGGAGCGCGGTCGCCGTCTATTGCTTTTTATAGTAGACAGTAATGGTAGCTGCCGATATCATTTACTTCGCTGCACATGAGATGTCCATGACCGCGGCGCGGTGTGCGTTCTGCTGCCATTGTTTGTGCGGAGCATCCTGCTAACATTGTCAGGACTCCCCTCACCCCCCTTCAGCCATAGCTGTAGATTACATTACAGCCGTAGGTGGTCCGGTTATATCACTGTACGTGACAACTCCACTCATCACAGACTTATTAATAGAATGGCAGAAGTGCAGTGAAGACTGACACAAGAGGAGAAATGGAGCTGAAGGATTCAACAAAGTAACAAATAGATACATGTTATGGGGCGACAATCAGATGGACTTACTACTGCTGCCTCTAATAGTTGTCAGCCATGCAGGAGAGCGAGAACACAACAATAGGAGACTCCACACAGGAGGAGGCTTGAGAGGCTGATAAGTGCCGGGAGCCATTTATATATAATGTATACTGCTCCTACTGGCCGCAGCCCCCATGGCGGTGGCCATTATCCCCTCAGTTGGGCTTTGGTTACTTATGACACTTTCTTATGACTTTGTGTATATGTAAGGAGATGTCGGAGGCTGCGCCAGTCGTGCCGCCAACTGGCATCACTGCAGCGCATTAACATTCCTGAGGGAGCCGGAGCGCCATTTCGTATTCCAGAGGACGCAGCTGTGTGATACGCTCGGCAATTTCAGGCAGATTTAGCGTTCATCCCGCCGTTGAATAATAGATGTTCCTCGGAATAACTGGTTATGTGAGAGTGGACTTTAATAGATTCTAAACTTGGTAAATTTGTGGCGGCTATCACCGGCGCTTGTGAAGAATTGTGCTGCCGGAGATTAGTAAACCATCAGAATCTCTAAAAAACCATTTCATGTAGATGACGAGCCGAGCTCAGGTGCTTCTAGGCCCGGAGGATACGATGTTGCTGCGCCGCCACCGCCAACGTCTCCTGGAAGAGATCTCCTTGTAGAAGTCTCCTGCAATTACCGGAATGTGAAGAGAGAACTACACGAAGTAAACGCACAATCCTCCTCGCTACAAACCGACAAAATGGAACAAATCAAAGAAAACTCATTTCCTGAAGAAGTTTCTCGCCTTTCCCTGGATTCCGTGTAATGGGGATCAGCGGCGCCGAGCACCAACGAGTCTGAGTCAGTGCGCAGCCGAATGTTACATTGTAGCGAGCGGAATTCATGTAAATATTATTGATACAATGTATTTATGTTTATTTCTGGCAGAGATACATTGTATTGTGTGATGCACATGGACAAACCAGACGTCATCATCCTCCCACTTCTGCCTGAATCAGACACTGAGAAACTGGGTCACTCCGCTCTGCCAGAAGGTGCCGTCCTCTGTAAGACTCTGTTCACATATCCAGGTGTCATCCGTCTGTAATGGACCAAGTATTATAGAAAAAAATCTGCATCTGGTACAAACGGAGCAGAAACTTATGCAGGAGGGAAACCAACATTTCCAGTTTTGATTAGATCTGTTATTAAAAATGAGGATCTTTTGAAAAATGCAGACTTTGGCTTCTGTTTTGCATCTTTTTATGCATTTGTCATGGATCTCTTTGTACCAGAGGCATCTCTAGTGTTCTGAGCGTGCAGCGCTAAAAAACGGATCTGATAACGGATGACTAATGTAATAGAAAAAACGAATCCAGTTGCTCTGGGTTTTCTTGCCAAAAAAATAAGTTAATGGCCTATAAGTTTCTTTACACCAACTAGATACTCTCCATAAGATGAAACATTCCTTCTTAAACCTCAAGTTAGAGGCATCTCACCCAAACAAAGTAGACCTCCTGTCTTGCCCTGATGAGAGGCAAACACCCTGAAACAGGTGTCTACTAGTGATGAGCAAGTATGCTCGTTGTTCGGGTGGTCTCCGAGTATTTGGAAGTGCTCGGAGATTTAGTTTATGTTGCCGCACAGGCATGATTTGTGGTTGCTAGACAGCCTGAATACATGTGGGGATTCCCTAACAAACAGGCAATCCCCATGTGTATTCAGGCTGTCTAGTAGCCGCAAAACATGCAGCTGGGGTGACAGAAACTAAATCTCTGAGCACTTCCAAATACTCGGAGAACACCCGAGCAATGAGCATAGTCACTCATCACTATTGTCTACAAATGGAAGGTCTTGTGGCAAGGGTCTATTAACTTTTAGAATTGTTACATTCAATAGGTGGCGCTACAGATCAAGTCCTCTTTTTCTCCAAATGCCATATATGCATAAAAAAAGAGTTCTAAGACTAAGTTTCTTTGATCCTTATAAAAAAAAGGAAAAGGAAGGAAAGAAACAGTGGACATCTTATGATGCCTCCTCTACCGGAACGTTTTATTTCTGTTTTTATGATCTAAAAACGCAAAAAAATACCCTTGACATGTTCTCAGAGGCTGCATCTGCTGCGTTATCCAATAGATCTACCACTATTTACGGCATTTTTCGCCCATGGCGTCTTCTTGGTTCTGGAATAACGAGCGCATTACAGTACAGCCCAGTTCTCTCCATAGTGACTCTGTGGAGCCCCCTGCAGGCTGTAATTCCAGTGTTCTGCATTGCTCAGTTTATATAAAACCTTCCTGACACATTATCTGCGGCGTTCCAGGACGCTAGATGTGATATTGATTGTCGTAGTTGGGAGGTAATCAGCTCGCTCTACTTAGGGCCATTATCATCAGCTCACATTGGAGACGGTCATTCATCACCGACATTCAGGCTGTTCCTAATCCAAAGTGCCCACAAAGGCAAAATAGTCAGTCCTTAAAGGGGATGTCCCATCTTGAATATCTATGGTGCATCCTGTAAGATTCTCTGAAATACTTTGTGCTGCTGTGGATACTTCTACAGTATTATCTAAATGCACTAGGACAGCCGACAATGGAGAAATATACTTTCAATATTGATTTTTCAGTAAAAGTGGGTTTCACATCCCTGGTCCCTTCTATCAGCTGGAGGGAAGCACTACAGTATCCTGACCCGGTGACTACGACCGGTCATATACTTGTGGTCTGTCCCCAACGCCTGCGGGCATGATTGTGCTAAGTCAGTAAAGCGGAATATGACGGCACTGCATACGAGAGCATAAGAAATAAAAATAAGCCGCTGTCAAAGATGTTGGGGTCCCAATAAAGATCTGGTTTTGATGGGATCTACTAAGAAAACTTTTTAATATTACGATTAGCCTTAGGTTACATTCACACGTTGCAGTTGTGGTGCAGTTTATTGCCACAATTAAGGTGAAACTAAAGCGATTTCACCTGATTTTTGAAGATCTCTACAAAACATTGCAGCAAAAGAAGAAAAAATGCGGCTACAACATGTGAACTTAATCTAAAGGACTCATCCCATAGATCATATATCACAACTTTACTGCATCCAGGGCAGAGCTGAGGAAATTTACTTATATTCTATGGCGCCACCTGGTGTTCACAGTGCATACCTGCGTGCACGTCCACCAAATGAGCTGAGGACTGTTGGTCGCACTTGCTCAGTCACTCTACAGAGCCAGGTCTCTGCATAGTCATCCTCTGCAGAGCAGCTTGTAGAAATAGATTTCTGCCTGCTTGTCAGGAAAGGAGCAGAGCCTCCACAGTGCATGGCAGTATTGCTAGGGAGACTTCTTCTACAGGGGGAGGTGAGAAGAGACTAAATTGTCAACTGCCAGAGGGTGAAGGAGACTGATTCTAACCAGAAATGCAAAATAACTGTAGGACGAAGGAAGACACATGGAAGCAAAAATAATTACAGTAATAATAATAAAGGTATAGTTGTGCAGTACAACTTATATATACTATGGTTAACATGTATGTATTTATACTTTATGTGCATGCCCTGGTCTGTTAGATTTTCTGGTGCTCCATGTCAGGCTTTGCAAGTAGCCATGCATGCTCCAATGTGTTTTATCTTGTATAAGGCCTCCCAGGACACACACCTGAGTCTTGGTATTAGGACATCCTAGTAACTCTTTTAGTTGTCTGTGCATAGTTTCAGTCCACAGTCATCATTACGTCTCCTGACTATCTATGGTTTCAGGTCCATGAGTGACTTGTCTGCATTTTCAAGAAACCCTTCTACCTGTCAGTGGTCTTCAGGACTTCACCTGCTTGTCTGCAGTTTCCAGTAACCTTGTTACTCATCAGTGGAGGACTTTTCTTGTCTGCCTGCACCTTCAAAGGTTTTCAGACTTTCTAGCTACTCTAGAGTTCTGTCTACTAATTGTTCCAGGTCTTCTAGGACCTCTGCTGATGTCTGGCGGTTTCCAGAACGTCTCCTAGCTACCTGCGGCTTCCATGGGATTTGGACTTTCTTGCTACTCTGAAATTTTGTCTGCTACCTGTCTGCATCTCCATGATGCCTCCTGTCTTCCTGGAGCCTCCAGGCCTTGAGTCTCCAGTCTGCCTATGTTTTTCAGTATCTTTGCAATCTGCTTGTTGTTTCCTGGATGTTTCCTACCTACCAACAGTTTCTAGCATCTCGCCTGCTTGCCTGTGGTTTGTTGGTTGTCTCCTGTCTGCCTGTAGTTTCATCATCTGTCTTCTTGCCTGTAAGCCTGCTTGCCTGTGGTTACGTGGATGTCTCCTACCTGACTGTGGTTTCCAGCATCCTGTCTGCCTGTGGTTTCCTGGATGTGTGCCACCTGCCTGCGGTTTCCTGGATGTCTCCCACTTGCCTGAGGTATCCAGAATCCTGACTGCTTGCCTGTGGTCACCTAGATGTCTCCTACCTGTCAGTAGTTTTCAGCATCCTGCCTGCTTGCCTCTGGTCTCCTGAATGTTTTTCACCTGGTTGCGGTTTCCATTAACCCGCCTGCTTGTCTGTGGTTTCCAGGACTGTATTAAGACTTTCAGTTTGCCTTCTATGTGTCCGCCTACGGCTTTCAGGATGCCCCCCTATCTGCTTGCAGTTTCCAGGACTTTATTAAAACTTTTAGTTTTCTTTGTACGTGTGTGCCTGCTTGTCTGTGGTCTCCTGGACGTCTCTCTCTTACTTGCCTTCGGTTTCCAGCATTCCACCAGCCTACCTGCAATTTCCAGTCCCTCAGCTGTCTGCATTCTATGTGCTCCACCTAGCTGTTGCACTGACGCTCGTGTGCCCACCCGGATCCCGGATTCTGGCCTTAGGGGATCCACCTCACCCAGTGAGCCCACATTGTGTAACATATACTTTTTATACAATACAATGTATGATTCTGAATAGTGTGATATTTCTGATACAATACCATCTAATGACCTGACATTGAATATACATCAGCCACCCACCGCCGTGTCTGCGGTCCGCTGCTCGCCGCAGGATTCCTCCTCCTGCTTTATATACAGTGCTGTAATAAACCTCAGCAGTGGGATCGGCCAATAGTCCTTGCTCAGCACATTTGGGTCTCGCATGGTAAATTGGTGTTGTGTGGCCCAGCTGCGCGAGGCACACATGTCTCCTGGAAAATGCACAGGAAAGGTAATTGTAAAGCCTGATATTCATTCACATCACACACTTCTTAACACTGCCACTAGAGGCATTTCAGACTTTTTGGTAGTGTGACATAGCAATAGTGAGTCATTCTAGTCAGAGCTCAGTCTGAGCTACACAGAAGTAGGATTGGAGTTTCTGTCTTTGGACAGGGAGGTTCAGTTAGTTTCTGTTTCAGTCAGAGACAGACGGAAGGAGAAGAGAGTTGAGTCTTGGAGGGAGAGGAGTGAAGACTGATTCCTGACGGAGCTCAGATAGTTCATCTTATACAGAAGTGGAGGCTAGTACGAGTAGACGGATTTACTCTAGCCTAGTCAGAACTACAATCAGAACTGCTATCTCAGAACAAGCTGCCTGTGTTCCTAAGAAAGTGGAAAGCAACTCTCAGAGCTACAGCGTGTATACAGTCGGACGAAGCGTCCTGTGAGCTGCTCTGGACAGAGTTCTGTGAAGGAAAGAAAGAAGGGGATCACAGCAGTTATAGCATTGAGTCAACTGAGATCAGTTCAGTGAGCTCTGAAGGAAAACTGCTAACTACACTTGCTGCTACCCGTGCTTATGTTGAGGGCGAGAGCAGGGCGACAGGCGAGTGGAGAAGGAAGAGTGACTAAGGTGACAGATCACCCTCACTCAGTTAACCGGACACCGGGTCCGAAGCATTGCTAGTACTTCACGGCTAGTGATAGAAAATCTGGAGGCCTTGCTGGACTTCAAGTCGCAGAAGGTAGCCCTAAGCGCCGATACGTAACCGGGGTCAGGAAGGACAACAGTCTAGCAGGGCCCTGCACAAAAGACTAGTTCTATCCAACAGAAGACACCCACCACAATGTCGACGGGCGTAGCTGTTGCATTAAGAGTTAAACTTGACTTTATGCAAGTTAGGACTCACATACACATTAAGGATAAAGGAGGCCTCAAACCTGCTCAGCAATTCCCTGAATGTGCATTCTCCAACCTGACCAGCTTCCCGGGACATACCTGCAACATCTACAAGTAAAGGTATGGAAAGAGACTGCATTGTGTGTGACTGACTTCTTATCTGCACCCTGCACCACCATAGACTTTGAGGGACCAGTCCCACCTGTGGGGGACTTAACATCTAGCTGCCATAACATCCCCTCAGAGATCTACCCTGCAGCGCTGGTCAATCAGATCAGATACCACAGGTGGCATCACGAACAATTAACAATCCCCTGTAAATATCCCCCATTGTATGAGCGCCCAGGGCCACGGACCGAGCTCTGCTGCCAGTGACATCCCCCATAGACTTCCATGGGCTCGGTGCCAAGTACCCCATAACCCTGGTACCCACACCACTCGGTGTGTGCGACTCATCTTTGGCGTCACGAACAGGATACGAAGCTTACTGGATGTGAGTCCTGTGTGCCTATTGAACTGTTTTGTGCAAAAGACTGTTTGCTATTTTTGTGATTTTTGGCGCATTTTCCGCCATTTTGCCGCCATATTCGCGCCCTGAGGCGCTGGTGAAGAAGGTGGGCGTGCATTCGTGGGCGTGTACCCCCCTGTGGCGCGAAAGTGATGGGCGCCCTCTCAAAATGCTACTATAATGTGAGAGCCTGCCCCACTGCTAAGGAGATCCGCCTCCTCTTCATTTTCTATGCCAGAAAGAGGAAGCGCAAACCCCGCCTCCACGGAAGAGACCAGATTGTTCCAGATGGAAAACACAGTCTGGCCTGGAGAGAGATGGCGGAAGGGCAGGAGGTGCTGTGTGGAGGAGCGGCGGCGCGCAGGCCCCGTTCCCCAGAAGAGCTACCGCCTGTGCCGGAGCCGTCCCCAGTACGGGACCTTCAACAAACCATGAAGGAAGTGGTGGAGGTGGAAGCGGTGTTAAGGGACCTGGCCCGACACCGTGAAGATATGGACGAGCTGGAGAAAAGATGGCGTGCCCGGAAACAGCGGCTGCTGTGGGACGCAATGCTCTCCCCTCCAGAAGCACAACCATTACCTGTGACCCCACTGCCAGCGGCTGATGAGAAACCGGAGGCCGCCTCCAAAAGTGCTGATCCCGACTCCACCGATGAAGCGGCGGGAGAGAAGGAGGCTGAGGAGGCCCTGCCCGTTCCGGAGTGCCAGCCAGGCCAGGAGGCCGCAGCGGAATGCAGTCCCCCGGTAGGGACACCGGAGGGAAGCCAGCTGTCCATGATGGAGGTCGACTGGGACGATAAGAAGTACCTGGATGACATAGAATATGCCGCCCAGATGGAGAACGAAATGCGACGCCGGGAGCATGAGCAGCGACAGCAGCAGGAGCAGAGAGAGTTGCAGCAGTTTCGCCAGAGGTACCAGGAAGAGACTCTCGCTGAAAAGGAAAACATCAGGCGAGACAAAGGTACGCTCCGGGAACCGCGGCGCCAGGGGACGGTGTGCGCCTCTAAGGCCCGAGGAGTTTGGGGTTACATATGTGAGCCCGGGTTCTCTCCAGAGATCTATGTTCACTGCTGCGATGCGGGGTTCCACCTGTTAAAAGGGGATGTTGTCACCTACACACAACACTGTAGTTGTCAGGGGTGGTTTGCCTTGAATGTCTCCCGTGTCTCCACATCCAAAGCCTCAGCAGCGTCATCTTTGGCGTCAGCACCCGGCCGTTCACCAGCATCGCAATCTGCGACCTCCTTTGCATCCACATCTCCTTCTGCATCACAATCAGTGACCTATTCCGCATCGTATACTGCGACCTACTCAGCATTGTATACTGCGGCTCCTACAGCAACGCAACCGGAAGGTGCGTCCTCAGTTGGATCGCAGCACAAGTCTGCGTCCTCAATGGAAAAATTGTATCTGCATGAAGCACCTGTTGAGCCCCTAGTGGATCGCACAAGAACTGTGGCCACTCAAACGCTGATAGCAGGCCATGATTTTGTTTGTCATGCGCTCAAAAGAACACCGCGTCGTTCCAGCCCCAGGAGTGGAAGACGTTATTGAAGTTTGCAAGAAAGAAGAAAAACAGTAGGACCCAGACAGGGGTTTACTGCACCTGAACATGTATAAAGTTGAAGAAGTTTTATTGAAGAAAAATTTGCACTGTATTGAAATGTTTAATAATGTCTGCTTATTTAAAGTAGAATACCCCAGTTGGGTAAAGTGAGTTGATTGAAATGTGATCTCACTTGAAAGATGTGTTTCATATGCAAAGACTGCGTGGCTGTGGACTGTGCCAGACCAAAAACTTTAATTGTAAATAGTTCGCACTTCGGTGCTCCATCTTGGTTTTACACAAAGCCTTTACTACCTCTGAAGAAAAACCCGTATGGTGTGGCCTAGAGTGAGGTCTGCAGCAATGAAGTCCTGCAGCCCACCCAGGACCCACGTGGGAGGTTTTTGGTGCGGGTCCTCCACAAGAATCTTGTCTTATATATTTATGTGAAAAGTATTTTGATAATTTTCTACTGACCTATGTACAAAATGTAACGTTAAAGAGTCCTTACCTCCCGCAAGGGATGAGTTTAAAATGTTTATGTTATATGCAAAACAAAAATGTTTTTCTTTTCTATTTCAGCCCGGGAGTGCTGAGTTTAACTAGGGGGGGATGTGTGGCCCAGCTGCGCGAGGCACACTTGTCTCCTGGAAAATGCACAGGAAAGGTAATTGTAAAGCCTGATATTCATTCACATCACACACTTCTTAACACTGCCACTAGAGGCATTTCAGACTTTTTGGTAGTGTGACGTAGCAATAGTGAGTCATTCTAGTCAGAGCTCAGTCTGAGCTAGACAGAAGTAGGATTGGAGTTCCTGTCTTTGGACAGGGAGGTTCAGTTAGTTTCTGTTTCAGTCAGAGACAGACGGAAGGAGAAGAGAGTTGAGTCTTGGAGGGAGAGGAGTGAAGACTGATTCCTGACGGAGCTCAGATAGTTCATCTTATACAGAAGTGGAGGCTAGTACGAGTAGACGGATTTACTCTAGCCTAGTCAGAACTACAATCAGAACTGCTATCTCAGAACAAGCTGCCTGTGTTCCTAAGAAAGTGGAAAGCAACTCTCAGAGCTACAGCGTGTATACAGTCGGACGAAGCGTCCTGTGAGCTGCTCTGGACAGAGTTCTGTGAAGGAAAGAAAGAAGGGGATCACAGCAGTTATAGCATTGAGTCAACTGAGATCAGTTCAGTGAGCTCTGAAGGAAAACTGCTAACTACACTCGCTGCTACCCGTGCTTATGTTGAGGGCGAGAGCAGGGCGACAGGCGAGTGGAGAAGGAAGAGTGACTAAGTGACAGATCACCCTCACTCAGTTAACCGGACACCGGGTCCGAAGCATTGCTAGTACTTCACGGCTAGTGATAGAAAATCTGGAGGCCTTGCTGGACTTCAAGTCGCAGAAGGTAGCCCTAAGCGCCGATACGTAACCGGGGTCAGGAAGGACAACAGTCTAGCAGGGCCCTGCACAAAAGACTAGTTCTATCCAACAGAAGACACCCACCACAATGTCGACCAGGCGCAGCTGTTGCATTAAGAGTTAAACTTGACTTTATGCAAGTTAGGACTCACATACACATTAAGGATAAAGGAGGCCTCAAACCTGCTCAGCAATTCCCTGAATGTGCATTCTCCAACCTGACCAGCTTCCCGGGACATACCTGCAACATCTACAAGTAAAGGTATGGAAAGAGACTGCATTGTGTGTGACTGACTTCTTATCTGCACCCTGCACCACCATAGACTTTGAGGGACCAGTCCCACCTGTGGGGGACTTAACATCTAGCTGCCATAACATCCCCTCAGAGATCTACCCTGCAGCGCTGGTCAATCAGATCAGATACCACAGGTGGCGTCACGAACAATTAACAATCCCCTGTAAATATCCCCCATTGTATGAGCGCCCAGGGCCACGGACCGAGCTCTGCTGCCAGTGACATCCCCCATAGACTTCCATGGGCTCGGTGCCGAGTACCCCATAACCCTGGTACCCACACCACTCGGTGTGTGCGACTCAGTGTAATGTTGGTAAATGATGTATCTCTTTATTGTATTGCTGAGGCCCAGGGGGATAATTGCTGGCTGATTACGTTCTCCCATAAATTAGCCGCATTGTTTATGGATCGGAGCTGCGGACACTTGTCTGATATATATATATAACCTCTGGACACAAACAACATGCAGGGACATCATGGATTTATTAACCGCACAAACGCCAAATTGTCAATACCGGCAACAGGGAAATAAACGCTTTATGGGCGGCTATTGGCCCCAACGTTTTATAATTATTGAATGGTGCTTGCAGTCGTCCTGACGGTAAATTGTAGCAGATATTGGATTCAGCTGTAATCATTTGTGACATAAATATAGTCGTAAAAAGCCGATAATTTATCACGTACACAATAAGCGAGTGACCCTGAGCCGCGCACAAATCTCCCACTCTGAAGTGACGGCTCCCCGGCTCCTAGATTATGTGAAGAGAAATAGGAAGGTGCTGCCTGCAGGAGGCGCTATACCATGAAACCAGTGCAAGGGACAGTAAGTTGTCTGCCCTCTGGGGGAACGGCCCAGAGGGTTGTAAGTGGACACTGATTATTCATTCACCTGTCAGACAGGCCCATCGGATGATCCACTCCTGGCAATAACTGACACAGTCTGTGACCGACCTGTGAATTTGTTACCCCACAGATAAGGAAGAAGCGGCTGTGTCTGACCATTGATAACGGAGCCGCTGTCAGTGACCTTCCTGTGGTTACGTAGAGGCAAAAAGCTATGATCAGTCAAAAGTGACAGGGAAGAAATTGGAATCCAAGAAATGGAAAATCACTGTACACCAGAGGACAGATCTCCAAACAACTGGACACCGAGAGATAGATCTCAAAACAACTGGACATCAGGGACAGATCTCCAAACCACTGGACACCAGGAGATAGATCTCAAAACAACTGGACACCAGGGACAGATCTCCAAACCACTGGACACCAGGAGATAGATCTCAAAGCAACTGGACACCAGGGATAGATGTCCAAACCACTGGACACCAGGAGATAGATCTCCAAACCACTGGACACCAGGAGATAGATCTCTAAACCACCGGACTCCAGGGCATAGATCTCCAAACATCTGGACACCAAGTGATAGTGTGCCAAACCACTGGACACCAGGTGATAGATCTCCAAACCACAGGACACCAGGCGTTAGATCTCCAAATCACTGGATACCAGGGGATAGATATCCAAACCACTGGATACCAGGGGATAGATTACCAAACCACTGGACACCAGGAGACAGATCACCAAACCACTGGACACCAGGGGATAGATCTCCAAATCACTGGATACCAGGGGATAGATCACCAAACCACTGGACACCAGGGGATAGATCTCCAAACTACTAGACACAAGGAGATAGATCTCTAAACCACTGGACTCCAGGGCATAGATCTCCAAACAACTGGACACCAAGTGATAGTGCGCCAAACCACTGGACACCAGGGGATAGATCTCCAAACTACTAGACACAAGGAGATAGATCTCTAAACCACTGGACACCAGGGGATAGATCTCCAAACTACTGAACATGAGGAGATAGATCTCTAAATCACTGGACACCAGGAGATAGATCTCCAAACCACTGGACACTAGGGGATAGATCTCCAAACCACTGGACACTAGGGGATAGATCTCCAAACCATTGGACACCAGGGGATAGATCTCCAAACTACTGGACAAAATCATTGGCAAAATCAGTAGAATGAAATAGTACCATCAGCGGTAAATACGTTAAACTGTCATGACTCATGAGATGTGTAAATGTTAAATTAACCAGTTTAAGGACAGATGCTTGAATAGTTTAGAGGCACATTACCTTTAAATGGTGGCGAATACCCCGATGCGCGTTTTGCGTATAGCTTTATCCAGGGGAAAGCACTTTTTTTGCCAGTATACTAAGGACATACATTTTGCTCTTTCCGTGAATGCCATGTTAATTTATTTATTGTCTATATTGTATTTTATCATTTGGCCAACTTTAATATTATTTTAAGTTTGTTGTTAACTCCTGGTTTACTCTTTTTTGGCCTCTAATCATCCCATACAATATATCTACCTCTCTTTAATAATTTCCATATACTATATACTTTATCCTTGGTGCATTACCTACAATGTGTGGCTCTTTTTTACACATTTTGCACCCGTTTTTAATTTTTCTATTGTTTTTAATACTTTTGCCTCAATTAAATTTTGTAATTTTATGGCATATAGCTTCTCTTCTTTTTTCTTTGGATTTATTTTGATTATTGGACGCTGCTACTTTTCAAGGCAATAATATATTTTGATGTGTTCATGTAACAACTATTTCAACTTCATGTACAGTGAATGCCACAATATGGAGCGCAGTATGATTTGTTCACGGTTTTGAAAGTTGCCTCCATTTCTCCTTCATTCCTAGGTGACTATCATCCTCATCATCTCTTCTGCCTCTCACACTTTACAGCTGCAGAGATGTCACTTTGCATTGTCTCTTCTTGTAGGCGCCACATCTCTTAATCTTGGCTCTTTCCTCCGCACCCGCTGCCTGTACCTGCACCTATCAGATCTGATCATCTGCCGTCCTCCTGACACTAAACTCTCCGCGCTCGCTGCCATCTATTACGGGGATTCAATGCATTGGTGATACTTGTATGACGCCTCGCAGCCCCCTGCGACAGCTGCTTTATCGTTACTGCAATTGTCAGACATCTAAAGGGACTGCAGGAAAACATATGTAAGACGTCAGCGGCGAGCTGTGGGCACATTAGATGAGATGCCGAGTGACAGGTAAATGGCGGCAGCTACCACCAGAGAGAACGATCGCTCCGCTCACATCGGAGAAGGCGGCTGAACCCCGGCACCTTTCCGCCTCCTATGATGAAGCATTCTGCAGCTCTCTAGTTTAATGTTCTAATTGCTGTCAGTGAATGAAACATCCATGTTAATTCTTCTCACAGCTCAGTGTTTGCTACAATTGTATCCAGTGTACACAATCCTGTGAGCTAAACCCACAAACCCCTGCTGTTCTGATAGTTTGCTACAATGTATCAGTGCTGGAGTGATGTATCAGCCTGATAGGAGATGACAGACACAGGACATTCCAGTATAGAAAGCTCTTATGGGGCCGAGGACAGGCTAGATTACCCCCACGCCCAGAATATACCCGGGGTATAAATTGACCTAGGCCAAATTATACCCCTCCGGGTCAGAATATACCCCAGCTGCTGTATATCAGATTTTTCAGGCTTTTGAGAACTATTGAGTGATATACTCAATAACGGGGCCCTAGACAGCACACGGGGGGCAGAGACAGCGAACGGGGTCCCAGGCAGCACACGGGGCCCCAGGCAGTACACGGGGAGGCAGAGACAGCGAACTGGGCCCCAGGCAGCACACGGGGAGCAGAGACAGTGATCGGGGCCCCAGGCAGCACACAGGGGGGCAGAGACAGCGAACGGGGTCCGAGGCAGCACGCGGGGCCCCAGGCAGCACACGGGAAGGCAGAGACAGCGAACTAGGCTCCAGGCAGCACACAGGGAGCAGAGACAGTGATCGGGACCCCAGGCAGTACACAGGGAGGCAGAGACAGCGAACGGGGTCCCAGGCAGCACACGGGGCCCCAGGCAGTACACGGGGAGGCAGAGACAGCGAAATGGGCCCCAGGCAGCACACGGGGGGCAGAGACAGTGAACGGGGCCCCAGGCAGCACACGGGGAGGCAGAGACAGCGAACGGGGCCCCAGGCAGCACACGGGGGGCAGAGACAGCAAACGGGGCCCCAGGCAGCACACAGGGGGGCAGACACAGCGAATGGGGTCCAGGCAGCATTAGGGCCCCAGGAAGCACATGGGGGCCCCAGGCAGCACACTGGGACCCCAGGCAGTGCACTGGGTCCCCAGGCAGCATACAGGGGCCCCTGGCAGCGCACAGGGGGCAGAGACAGCGCATGGGGCCCCAGACAGTGCACAGGGGGGCAGAGACAGCGCGCAAAGGGGGGGAGAGACAGTGCGCAAGGGGGGGAAGAGACAGAGCGCAGGGCCCCTTTGCGCTGTCTCTGCCCCCTGTGTGCTGTCTCTGCCCCCTTGTGTGGCTGTCTGGGACCCCTTGTGCTCTGTTTGGGACCCCCTGTGCGATGTCTGGGGCCCCGTTCTTGAGTATATCACTCAATCCTGTGTGTTGTCTGGAGTCCCTATGCAATGTATGATGTCTGGGGCCCCTGTGCGATGTCTGGGCCCCCGTTCTTGAGTACATCACTCAATCCTGTGCGATGTCTGGGGCCCCTGTGCGATGTCTGGGGCCCCTGTGAAATGTCTGGGGCCCCTGTACAATGTGTGATGTTTGGGGCCCCTGTGTGATGTCTGGGGCCCCTGTGCGATGACTGGGGCCCTGTTCTCAAGTATATCACTCAATCCTGTGCGATATCTGGGCCCCCTGTGCGATGTGTGATCTCTGGGGCCCCTGTGCCATGTTTGGGGCCCCTGTGCGATGTGTGATGTCTGAGGCCCCTGTGCGATGTCTGGGGCCCCGTTCTTGAGTATATCACTCAATCCTGTGCGATGTCTGGGGTCCCTGTGCGATGTGTGATATCTCGGGCCCCTGTGCCATGTCTGGGGCCCCGTTCTCGAGTATGTGTCACTCAATCCTGTGTGATGTCTGGGGCCCCCATGCAATGTGTGATGTCTGGAGCCCCTGTGTGATGCCTGCGGCCCCTGTGCGATGTCTGGGGCACCTGTGCTATGTCTGGGGCCCCTGTGCCATGTCTGCAGCCCCTGTGCGATGTGTGATGTCTGGGGCCCCTGTGCCATGTCTGGGGCCCCGTTCTCGAGTATGTGTCACTCAATCCTGTGTGATGTCTGGGGCCACTGTGCAATGTGTGATGTCTGCGGCCCCTTTGTGATGTCTGTGGCTCCTGTGCGATGTCTGGGGCCCCTGTACCATGTCTGGGGCCCCTTGCACTGTCTGGGGCCCCATGTGCTGTCTCTGCCCCCTGTGCGCTGCCTGTAGCCCCTGTGCACTGCCAGGGGCCCCTGTGCACTGACTGGGGCCCTGATATTAAGTATATCTCTCAATGGTTCTCAAAAGCGTGAAAAATCTGTTCTACTGTACCCGATGAATATTCTGGCCCAGAGGGGTATAAACTGGCCTAGGCCACATTATTAACCCTGGGTATATTCCGGGCGGGGGGGTTAATCTGGCCTGTTACAAGTGGCCTAGGCACGAGTATACCCCGGGGTATATTCTAGCCTAGGCCACATTATACCCCTTCAGGCCAGAATATACCCCCCCCCCAGGGGGTGTAAAATAGCCTGGGCCAGACTTTGCCCGGGGTTAAAGTGGCCTAGGCCACAGTATACCCCAGGTATATTCTGACCTAGGCTAAACTATACCCCTCCAAGCCCAAATATTGGTGTGTTTTTCCTGCTGTAGTTCTACAGAATGACAAAACTGCCTTGACAAAAAAAACTACAGGACTACTTGAATCAAATTGTGAATGAATATGATGAGTCGGGCAACTGATGCAGAGATCATGGCCACAGCGAATCTGTTGAATTGCAACATTGTCATTCACGCAAAAGTCGGTGACTTCATGGATTGGTTGACATAGCCTGCAAGCTTCAATCTGCAGTCAACAACAGAACATGCACTTTATCTTGAAAATAAGCATGATCATTTTAATGTTGTTATCAGTGTTTGCCTTTAAACATTTATATTGTAGAAAGGACTTGATAGTCGAAGGCCAGGGACAAAAAGTTGCATGCAACAATCATAGAACCATAGAATCATAGAATGGTAGAGTTGGAAGGGACCTCAAGGGTCATCTGGTCCAACCCCCTGCTCATTTCCTTGTGCAAATGAGAATAAAGATAATCCTTCTACAATGTGACAGCCCTTGAGATATTTGTAGACAGCTATTAAGTCTCCTCTCAGTCTTCTTTTTTAAAAGCTAAACATTCCCAAATCCTGTAACCGTTCCTCATAGGACATGGTTTGCAGACCGGTCACCATTCTGGTGGCTCTTCTCTGAACTTGCTCCAGTTTGTTGATGTCTTTTTTAAAATGTGGTGCCCAAAACTGGACACAGTATTCCAGATGAGGTCTGACCAAAGAGGAGTAGAGGGCAATAATGACCTCACGTGATCTAGACTGTATGCTTCTGTTAATACATTCCAGAATTGTATTTGCCTTTTTTGCTGCTGCATCACACTGTTTTTTTTGCTGCTGCATCACACTGTTGACTCATGTTCAGTCTGTGATCTATTAGTATACCCAAGTCTTTTTCACATGTGCTGTTGCTTTGCATACAAAGTCGCCTTGTGTTCCTGTCCTAAAGGTCCCAATACATGGGACAACTATTATATGATTTGGGTGGGTGAGCAGGAAAAACACACCAATATTCAAGCTTGGAGGGGTATAGTTTAGCCTAGGTCAGAATATACCCGGGGTATACTCTGGCCTAGGCCACTTTAACTACAGGCATAGTCTGGCCCAGGCTATTTTACACCCCCGGGGGGTATATTCTGGCCTGGAGGGTATAATGTGGTTTAGGCCAGAATATACCCCAGGGTATATTTTGGCCTAGGCTAGAATATACCTGGGGTATACTCTAGCCTAGGCCACTTTATTCCCGGGCATAGTCTGGAACGGGGGATATTCTGGCCTGTTACACCTGTATGGAAAGCTCTTACAGGGCTGAGGACGTTCCGGTATAGAAAGCTTTTACGGGGCTAAGGAAGTTCCGGAATAGAAAGCTCTTATGGGGCCGAGGACGTTCCGGTATAGAAAGCTCTTACGGGGCTTAGGACGTTCCGGTATAGAAATCTCTTACAGGGCTTAGGACGTTCCGGTATAGAAAGCTCTTATGGGGCCGAGGACATTCCGGTATAGAAAGCTCTTACGGGGCTTAGGACGTTCCGGTATAGAAAGCTCTTACGGGGCTTAGGACGTTCCGGTATAGAAAGCTGTTATGGGGCCGAGGACGTTCCGGAGCAGCAGGTGCGGTGCACCGTTATCACAGGTCGCCGGACTCCATATGTGAGTGGTCAGTTTTACATCCTCACTGCATATTACAATGTAGCCATCACACAGATCATCTATAGAGCCGCATTGTGTCACTTATAGTAATAGTCTTTGCCCATCTTCCTGATCTGGAGATCGTCTACGACAATGCTCATCCTGATATCCTGATTCATGAATACATGCGACACATACAGTACAGACTGACACACAGCCAAAGCAGCGATAAATTAAAAGTAACGCAGAATTAGATATTTCATGAGACTGGAAGGTACACTGCAGAACAACATTTCTTTCAGGAGCCTGCAGCTCAGCCCATGGCAGTGAATGGAGCTCAGCAGCAATACCAGGCACAAGCAGAGAGACAGCAGCCATATAGGTCTATTATTGAATAACCTGTTTAAGGAAGAAATTGCCATTTTGCCTGTTTGGGCCATTGATGTCAGCGCCGTTGGCTTCTGGTCCTGATGACGTTGCGACCATCATGGTACACGGTATCTGCCGATCAGACATGCGTTTTGCTAGATGTGCGTGTCGTGCACTAGACAACCCCTCACAGGGGACATACAGCATCATCTGCTAATTTACTGCAAATCACGAGGTTCTGCTGCAGATCTACCACAGCTGACATTGATGTTTTCATCCTGAGCCTCCTGGTTCATGCACAGAATGCCAGAACTACAGAGACACGGGCAGAACAGCTGGAGTCGGGGGAACGGTTATCTTGTTTGCGCCTCTGTGCGATTTATGGTGTAACTGTGTGTGGTGCACGGTATATAGTCAGTGACACATAGACGTGGCACCCCCGGAGGACGCAGGTGTTAGCGCACGTTTCCTCCTGCCGGATCCTTTACTCTTCTGCCAGTGACTTTTCTCGCCTCAATGCATTGAAATCGATGGCGACGGCTCAGCAGCATAAAGAGAAGGCGGCAGTCACCATAAAGAAGACGTGTAGATGTTATTGTGTGTTCTGACACCGGCTCTATACATGCGGCTGTCAGATCAATAGCCGCCATGACTCAGGCGGCTTCATTATCAGCGCCGGTCGCTCGTTGGGTAAAACTCGGGCGAGTGAATCACTTGTTGTCTTAAGAACTCGTTAGCTTTCATTTGTGCACAATAACCCGTGTATATCACAGTCCACAAAGCCGCCCATGAAATATGGATCTGTGCCGGGAATGTCAGCCGAGGGCCCGCTGATAATTACATGCCGCATATATACCGCGCCACCCGGGAAATACTGTGGGGCTGAATCCCGTAAAATGAGGCGTTATCATGTGCACTCATCCATTACAGTGCTGTGTGTACAGTCCTCATAAAGGGACGGAGCTATGTTCGGGTTCACTGCCGGCAAGCCAAGATCCTGAAAAGTGAAGACTTTATTAGGACTGATATTAACAGTACTGTGCTGGAGAAAAACATTACTGGACCACCCTTAGGATAAGTCATTTATATCAGATTTGTGGGGTCCGGCACCTCCATAGGTGCCATCAGCTCCTGCAGTAAAAAGCTCTTCTCTATACACTATCTAGTGGCCGTTCTCGGTGCTGCAGCTCAGATCACATTCACTTCAATAGAAGCAGAGCTGCAGTACCGAGAACAGCCACTACCCTGTATATGGAGCAGTGCTATCCTGGCTCCTTACACTGCACATCCGTCCACTGCTAATTGTGGGGTGCAGGGATCCGACCTCCACCTACAGTATCTGATAATAATGACCTATCCTAAGGATGGTCCGTCCACATCTAAGTAGTGAAAACCCCTTTTATAAGCATATATATTTCTGTCTGGTTTGGCTTAAAAAAAGCCTGTAGGATAAGCTTCCACCCTTGTTACCACACACTGGGGTCAGTTGGAGATGTGGATATCATTTGTGTTCAGCGAAGCTTGCAGTGAAAATCGTCCAGAATGAATGGATTAGAGGCCGTCCCATGCCTTGCTGTGGTTTTAGTTTTTCTTTATTTGGTTATGTTTTTACATCTAGTTTTCTTTTGTTTATTGATACTTTAATTGTAACTAAAATTCTTGTAGCGTGCAATATACATGGACATTGCACACACACACACACACGAACACACACACACACAGTATATATACACACACACATATACACACACATTACACAGACACATAAATACAGTGCCTTGCAAAAGTATTCGGCTCCCTGGAACTTTTCAACCTTTTCCCACATATCATGCTTCAAACATAAAGATATCAAATGTAGATTTTTGGTGAAGAATCAACGACAAGTGGGACACAATTGTAAAGTTAAACGAAATTTATTGTTATTTAAAATTTTTGTGGAAATACAAAAACTGAAAAGTGGGGAGTGCAATATTATTTGGCCCCTTTACTTTCAGTGCAGTGAACTCAATCCAGAAGTTCATTGTGGATCTCTGAATGTTGTCCTAAATGACTAATGATGATAAATATAATCCACATGTGTGTAATCAAGTCTCCGTATAAATGCACCTGCTCTGTGATAGTCTCAGGATTCTGTTTGAAGCACAGAGAGTGTCATGAAGACCAAGGAACACAACAGGCAGGTCCGTGATACTGTTGTAGAGAAGTTAAAAGCCAGATTTGGATACAAAATGATTTCCAAAACTTTAAACATCCCAAGGAGCACTGTGCAAGCGAGCATATTGAAATGCAAGGAGTATCATACCACTGCAAATCTACCAAGACCCGGCCGTCCCTCTAAACTTTCATCTCAAACAAGGTGTAATGTATGTGGTACAGTTCATATAGCGTCTTGTGCTTGGGTGCGATGAAAATACTTGAGACACAGGTTGATAAAGAAAGTCTTGTATTGCTTCATACAAATTGGCAAAAATAAACACACAGGTTGCAAACACAGAAGCAGGAGACACAGCAGGCCAGAGTAATCTAAGCTCAGCAATAACTCTCCACAACAGATTCAGATCTTCTTCTCTGTTACCGCAAGTCCATGCAAACGTGAGGCTCTCAAGAGCAGAGTTCAGAGTCCACAAGTGCTTCAGAGTTCCTCAGTAGGAATGGCTGGAGTACAAGGTCCAAGGCTTCAGGAGTCAGAACACAGGTTCACTGCAGGCTAGATTCTGAAGCACTGATTGCTCAGCTGTGGCTGTTTAAGAAGCAAACGGAGAGAATCAGGGCGGGAAAATGCAAGCTGGAAAACTCCATTTTGACTGAGGGCAAGATAGCTGCAGCAAAACAGAAAGCAAAATGGCCGACGAACAAACTGAGTTTCAGAAACAGATACACAGAACCTTACATTACTCCCCCCTTAGGGACAACCTCCGGATGACCTCAGACCAGGCTTGTGTGGGTACCTCTGATGAAACTGACGGAGCAAGCGAGGAGCATTAACGTTATTGACTGGCTCCCATGAGTTGTCCTCCACTGGGTAGCCCTGCCATTTAATCAGATATTGTAACTGATTTCTATACAACCTGGAATCTAAAATCCTTTCCACCAAAAATTCTTCCTGACCATCGACTAGCACTGGGTCAGGGCAAGGAGAAGAACGTCCAGGAAACGTATTGGGTGTCGCAGCCTTTAGTAGGGATACATGAAAGACAGGGTGGATTCTCATAGTTCTGGGCAATTGAAGACGACAAGCAACGGCACTTATAATCTTACTGATTTTATAGGGTCCAATGTACTTATGTCCCAACTTAGACGATGGAATCCTTAACTTAAGATTTCTGGTTGACAGCCAGACCAGGTTTCCTACCTTAAAAGCTGGTGCAGGTTTACGAAATTTATCTGCTGCCTTCTTGTACCTTTCCTGAGCCGATTCCAGATTCTCCTTTAGAAGATCCATATTCTTCTGTAAAGTCGTGACTCTTTCAGCCACTGCTGGCAAAGGCGTCTCTATGGGAAATCGTGGTAGAATGTTAGGATGATAACCTAGATTAGAGTAAAAAGGAGACTGTTTAGTGGAGGCACTCTGAGAGTTGTTGTAAGAGAACTCAGCCAATGGAAGTAGATCCACCCAATCATCCTGTAGGTGGCAGATAAAGCAGCGGAGATACTGCTCCAGGGTTTGATTGGTTCGTTCGGTTTGTCCATTAGTCTGGGGATGAAAAGCAGAAGAAAGGTTTACTTTAATGTCCAATGCTGCACAGAAATTTTGCCAAAACCTAGAAGTGAATTGCACCCCTCGATCCGAAATAACCTCATCCGGTACTCCATGTAAACGAAACACATCTTTAATCATCAAATCTGATGTCTGTTTTGCAGTGGGTAAGCCGACACAAGGATAAAATGAGCTGCCTTTGTTAAACGGTCAACCACCACTAGAATAGTGTTCTTCCCTTGAGAGGTTGGTAATTCCACAATGAAGTCCATAGAAATGGATCCCCACGGGCGGGACGGGGTGGGAAGAGGCTGTAACAGACCAGTTGGTGAAGAGCGAGGTGTTTTGCATCTTGCACAAACCTCACACGAAGTGACATAGTCCAAAACATCCTTCCTACAAGTGGGCCACCAAAAGAAACGAGAAAGAAATTCCTGTGTCTTTAGAATTCCTCTATGCCCGGCTATTTTGGAATCGTGAATGAGTTGCAATACTCTCAATCTGACTGTTTCAGGTATATACAGACGTTGTCCAGAATCCACACACCATTCTTAAAGACAAGACTTACGTCCCTTGGGGGTTGAGCCAAAAAAGAATCCGCATGGTATGCTTCCTTGATGTCTTTAATTAGGTCTTGATGATGAATCACTCCTAGGAATCTAGAGTCAGGAAGAATAGTCTTAGGAGGAGTAATTGGACGTGTCTCTGCTGAGTAAATCCTAGAGAGTGCATCAGCCTTTCCATTGCGCGATCCTGGTCTATAAGAAATAATAAAATTAAATTGGTTTAAGAAAAGATTCCAGCGAGCCTGGCGAGGAGTCAGGCACTTAGCCGACCTGATAAACTCAAGATTACGATGGTCTGTCAGAACGACTATTTGCTGTGCAGCTCCTTGAAGAAGGTGTCTCCATTCTTTGAAGGCGGCAATAATGGCCAACAACTCTCTATTGCCCACATCGTAGTTCTTCTCAGCCGAAGACAACTGCTGGGAAAAGAAGGCACAGGGATGCAAGACATTCTTCTCACCTGTTCTCTGAGAGAGTATAGCTCCCACGGCACAGTCTGAAGCATCCACCTCTATTATGAAGGCAAGCTCTGGGTTGGGATGTACTAGGATAGGTGCAGTGGTAAATTTATCTTTTAGACGGGAAAATGCTTCCTGGGCTTGGGGAGTCCAGGAGAACTTAGACTCTTTCCGGGTAAGTTGGGTGATAGGTGACACTACCTCAGAGAAATTTCTAATGAAACGTCTATAGAAGTTTGCAAACCCGATGAAGCGCTGTACCTCCTTCACATTTCTAGGACTTGGCCAATCATTGATGGCTTGGGTTTTACTTCCATCCATACTAATTCCTTGTGTAGACAGTACATACCCAGAAATTGAATTTCGGTCTTATGGAATTCACACTTTTCAAGCTTGATGTAAAGATGATTTTGTCTTAGACGTTCCAAGACCATTCTCACATGTCCATGATGTTCCTCTGTGGAGTTAGAAAAAATTAAAATATCATCCAAATAAATTACCACGAATGTATCTAGGAGATCCCTGAAGATGTCATTCACCAAGTGTTGGAAAGTGGCTGGGGCGGTACTCAGACCAAAAGGCATAACCAGATATTCAAAGTGTCCATAGCGTGACCTGAATGCAGTCTTCCATTCATCCCCAGGTCTAATACGGACTAAGTTATAGGCCCCACGAAGATCTAGTTTAGAAAAAATTTTGGCATGTCGCACTCTCTCCAATAACTCAGGGATTAAAGGCAATGGATAACGGTTTCTAATAGTAACCTTATTGAGTTCCCTATAGTCTACGCATGGTCTCAGGGATCCATCTTTCTTCTTTACAAAGAATATGGGTGCCCCTGCAGGAGATGAAGAGGGGCGTATGAAGCCCTTGGCTAGATTTTCGTCTATGTACTCTTTTAAAGCCTTCAGCTCGGGCCCCGCCAGGGGGTAGATCTTACCAAAAGGTATCTCTGCTCCAGGCAATAATTCAATTGGACAATCATATGGACGGTGAGGAGGAAGCTGGTCAGCGTTCTTCTTGTCACATAAATCCACATAGTCCTGGTATACAGCTGGTAGTTCAGGGACTGACATGGTTCCTTTAGGAACAGAGCAAGCTGAAATTTTTGGACTCATCTGTTTCTCTGGAAAGTGTAATTCCTTGGTCTCCAGTTAATGGTAGGATTCTGAGCCTGCAGCCATGGTAGCCCTAGAATAATGGGAAAGTGAGGAGAAGAGATAAGCATAAAGGACAGTTTCTCTTGATGATCTTTACCCATAAGAACCTTTAAAGGCTCTGTTTCCTGATCCACTGGTCCAGAGGTCAGCAGGGAGCCATCCACAGTTTCCATCTGTACTGGAGTAGCCTTCTTCACTGAACGTATTCCCTGTTTTAGAGCAAAGGAGACATCCATAAAATTTCCACTTGCACCTGAGTCGATCATAGCAGAGCTAGACACCCAGGCTGAGTCAACCCAGAGTTTGATGGAAAGAAAACAGTGAGAATTGTTTTTCTTACAACTCAGCTGGGACACCGCTGAGGAAACTTGAAAGATGGCAGCATTTACACAGTCAACGTCCTCAGAGGTAACGGAGTTTAAGTCCGAGAAATCAAGATCTGTTGCTGCAGCTCTCTCTGGAGCCTGAGGCTCGGACCTGACAGATCCCCTCTCGCAACACTCACAATGAATGAGTGCTGCAGTAGTCTTGCGAGAACGGCTGGGACAGTTAATAATAAAGTGCCCTGACTTACCACAATAAAAACATAGATTCTCCTTAAAACGATGTTCCTTGCGTGCATCACTAACCCGTCGTAGTAAAGAGTCTACCTGCATGGGTTCAGGTTCAGGTTCCCGTGTAATCCTATTCAAAGGTTCCTTAGCTGGAGAGGAAGGTAGGAAAAGGTTAGTACGATTGCCCTCGAACCATCTCTCTTGCCTGCGTTCAGTTAAACGAGTATCAATACGGATGCAGTAGTTAATAAAGTCACCTAACGCAGTGGGAGGGTCGGCACGAGCAAGTTCATCCTTAATCAGTGGGGATAACCCCTTTCGAAAAATAGATTTTTTGGCGGAATTGTCCCAGGTGGTATCAAGGGCCCATCTCCTGAAATCCAAGGCATATTCAGCTACCGAGTGCTTACCTTGGCGCAAAGCTAACATGGCTGCTTCAGCTGTTGCACCTCGATTGGGGTCATCAAACACCTGCCCCATGGCTGAAATAAAATCATCAAGGTGATTCAAACAATCATCCTCAGTCTCAATCAGAGGGTTTGCCCATATCAAAGCCTTGTTGGTAAGCAACATAATTATAGTAAGCACCTTAGATCGTTCAGTAGGAAATTGTGAAGCATGTGCAGAAAAAAAAGATTGCATTGATTAACAAATCCCCTGAATTTTTCACGTTCACCACCAAAACGAAAAGGGGGCAACTTGGGAATCCCAGAACTCGAGGCCACGGCAGGAGCCTGGACTCGCCCCTCCAGAACCTCAATCCTGGCTCGCAAATCCTGGGTAGTCTGTCCAACCACTTGCAAATTGTGATTATTTAGGTCTGAAGATTTGTAAAACGGGTCTTTATATTCTGCAAATCTGCAAGGATATTATCAGTCACTCCGCAAAGTTCCTTTATGCGGGCCTCCATTTTCCAGATCTTTTAAGACAGGATACTGGAAGAAGAGGAGAGAAAAAAAAAAACAATAGTGTTCACCTGTGGCAACACTGAAGAAAGAAAAAACTTTAAGGGAACTGCTCACCTGGAATGGTTGTGAGAAGTCACAACCACTATCATCACAGAAAGCTTTCAACCAGACATCTGATATCCAGAGTTTCAGCAGACAAAAAGAGAAGAGAAAAAAAAAAACAATAGTGTTTACCTGTGATAACACTGCAGAAAAAAAACTTAAGGGAATTGCTCACCTGGAATGGTTGTGAGAAGTCACAACCACTGTCATCACAGAAAGTACAACCGGACATCCGATATCCACAGTACAGCAGACAAGCCTTTCCAGACCCAGCAGACACTAACGTTTGGCTTCAGAATCTTGTAATGTATGTGGTACAGTTCATATAGCGTCTTGTGCTTGGGTGCGATGAAAATACTTGAGACACAGGTTGATAAAGAAAGTCTTGTATTGCTTCATACAAATTGGCAAAAATAAACACACAGGTTGCAAACACAGAAGCAGGAGACACAGCAGGCCAGAGTAATCTAAGCTCAGCAATAACTCTCCACAACAGATTCAGATCTTCTTCTCTGTTACCGCAAGTCCATGCAAACGTGAGGCTCTCAAGAGCAGAGTTCAGAGTCCACAAGTGCTTCAGAGTTCCTCAGTAGGAATGGCTGGAGTACAAGGTCCAAGGCTTCAGGAGTCAGAACACAGGTTCACTGCAGGCTAGATTCTGAAGCACTGATTGCTCAGCTGTGGCTGTTTAAGAAGCAAACGGAGAGAATCAGGGCGGGAAAATGCAAGCTGGAAAACTCCATTTTGACTGAGGGCAAGATAGCTGCAGCAAAACAGAAAGCAAAATGGCCGACGAACAAACTGAGTTTCAGAAACAGATACACAGAACCTTACACAAGGAGAAGACTGATCAGAGATGCAGCCAAGAGGCCCATGATCACTCTGGATGAACTGCAGAGATCTACAGCTGAGGTGGGACAGTCTGTCCATAGGACAACAATCAGTCGTACACTGCACAAATCTGGCCTTTATGGAAGAGTGGCAAGAAGAAAGCCATTTCTCAAAGATATCAATAAAAATTATTGTTTAATATTTGCAACAAGCCACCTGGGAGACACACCAATCATGTGGAAGAAGGTGCTCTGGTCAGATGAAACCAAAATCGATCTTTTTGGCAACAATGCCAAATGATATGTTTGGGGTAAAGGCAACACAGCTCATCACCCTGAACACACCATCCCCACTGTCGAGCATGGTGGTGGCAGCATCATGGTTTGGGCCTGCTTTTCTTCAGCAGGGACAGGTAAGGCCTCTTTCACACATCCGTCTTTTTGTATCAGGCATGATCCGTCGAACACCTGAAGGGACGGATCCGGTGCTGAAATAAAAAAAACTGATGCAACGGATCCGTTTTTTTTGCTGGATCCGACCTGAACTTTTGAACCAGAAAAAGAGGGTTTTGGATGCCCGGAGACACTGGAAAATGTAGTAGTAGTAGTAGTAGTAGACCTTGATTTCCAGAATCCGGATCAGACTTTTGACGGATTGCACAAAATTCTGATCCGGTTCCATTGACTTCTATTGTTTCCGGCCGCCTGATGCGCCGCTTCAGGCACATCAGGCGGCTCCGGCAAACAAAAAAAACGTTACATGCTCCGTTTTGTCCGGCCGCCGGAATGTACATTTCCGCCGGATCCGGACAAAAACGGATACAACGCAATGACATCAGGCACGATCCGGCGCTAATGAAAGTCAATGGTAAAAAAATGCATCCGGTACCGGATCCGTTTTTTTACCAACACGCCGGATCATGCCTGATACAAAAAGACAGATGTGTGAAAGAGGCCTAAGATGGTTAAAATTGATGGGAAGATGGATGGAGCCAAATACAGGACCAATCTTGAAGAAAACCTGTTGGAGTCTGCAAAAGACCTGATACTGGGACGGAGATTTGTGTCCCAACAAGACAATGATCCCAAACATAAAGCAAAATCTACAATGGAATGGTTCACAAATAAACGTATCCAGGTGTTAGAAAGTCAAAGTCCAGACCTGAGTCCAATCGAGAATCTGTGAAAAGAGCTGAAAACTGCTGTTCACAAACGATCTCCACCCAACTTCACTGTCATTCCTCCATTCAATGACCGCCGCTCCGTTCCATTCAACAACGGACTGGTCATCTGGAAATACCGTCAAATGCCATATAGGTGGTCTGACAACACTCATAACAGTATAGGCATCTCAAAAAGTGGATATTTTTGACAATTGTAGCAGAATAGAGAGCTGTCAGCTCCTTGGTCCACTACCATTACTTCTCTTGTGCCGACCGTATACTGCTCCCAGCCTGTGGCCTTCCAGAAGGCAGAGCAAGGTAGAGGATGCAGGCAGAGCAAGGCAGGGGATGCAGGCGGAACAACGCAGGGAATGCCTGCAGAGCAAGGCAGGTGATGCAGGTGGCGCAAGGGCAGGCCAGAAAACCTAGATATATCTCTGGCAACAGTTAACAGCCGCCAGCAAATCACAGGCCGGCAGCTGACATCAGCGCGCACATCGCCGATGTATGACGTCACTGTCATACGCTGGAACGACGCTGCGCGCCTCAGCCGAATCGTGGATTAGGACATCGCTGGAGCTTGGCCAGGTGAGGAAAACCTTTTTTTTTTGTAAAGCCGCGGTATGGGGCACATTATACTGGTATGGGGGTGCATTCTACTATGGTGGGTAGGGGGGGAGGGGATGCATTATACTGCTATGGGGCAGCTGCATTATACTATATATGACTTTGGGGTGCATAATACTACTGTGAAGTACTATGGGGTGCATTATACTTTATGGATGCCTATGGAGGTGCATTTGATTATACTATATGGATGACTATGAACTGTGCATTATATTATATAGAGGACTATGGAGGTGCATTATATTATATGGAGGACTATGGGTGTGCATTATAATTCTTATATGGATCCCCATGACTTCTATGTAAGTCCCTGATGAGTATAATGGTTTATTTTCTTTTATACATTACAGAACAACAGCAGAACGGGGGACAAATATATACCAGGATAGGGCACCAGATAGTTACGCCACTGAGGTCAGACTAAACAACACTGCAACAAAGCTACAGTGTGTGAAATGAATAGGAAAAATGTGAATTTGGGTGGAAAATATTTTGGAAGGTGGGGCCCATGTGAAAGTTTGCATCGGGGCCCATAACTTTGTAGTTACGCCACTGCTTCTTACTGAATATTCATAGTTGAGTCAACCTCCATCCCGCACCCGGTGCGAATCCTCACATCAGCCCTGTACGCTTTTATCTGTGTAAAATCTGGAAATTAAGTGAGGTTTCCACTTGGAACAGACGCTGGTTTCTGGGCTACGTCCTGACAGACGGGGGCTCAGTTGCTTGTGATAAAGCAGTTTCTGAATAGATTTGCCCGAGGAAACTCAACAGATGTTCATCTTCTCAGAACACACTTGAATCAGACTTGGAAACCCTGAGACGGTGATAGAAGAAGATCCCGGGGTAACTGTGACTGGAGTTAATGGATGCCAACCATCATTTTGGGTTTTTCTTTACACACAAGTCTATATTTCAAGCCATTGACCTTTGCAGAATTCCATTGTGGCTAATTACCGGGGAGCGAGCGGCGCTTACTGTTTGCAAAAAATGCAATTTTGTTGCTAAATAACCTTGAGTCTTTTGTAGCCAACGAGGCTGAAGAATCTCCGCAGCTTCTCAGGGTCTTTCCTGGCAGGCGCAGTCTGCTGGCATCTCGCTGAGCCTCCGCTCCACATCACAGTCAGCAGTCTGCTATTCCCTGCCTGCTGTTTAGGCTGCATATAATCTCCAATTTGTACAGTTATTGAGAAAGAAAAAGTTTTACAATAACTTGGAAGGAGAGCGAAAAATGGAGATATAAGAATCCAGGGACTCAAGAAGAAAAAAGGAGGGTAATGCCAAGAGGAGGCGAGAAGGGTAATGCCAAGAGGAGGTGAGGACGGAAATGTCAGGAGTAGGCGAGGAGGGTAATGTCAGGAGGAGGCGAGGAGGGTAATGCCAAGAGGAGGTGAGGAGGGTAATGGCAGCAGAAGACGAGGATAATGGCAGCAGGAGGCAAAGAGGATAATGGCAGCAGGAGGCGAGGAGGGTAATAGCAGCAGGAGTCCAGGAGGGCAATGGCAGCAGGAGGCGAGAAGGGTAATGTAAAGAGGAGGCGAGGAGGGTAATGTCAGGTGGATAATGCCAGCAGGAGGTGTGATGATAAGCGCGGATGGAGGCACAGGGGTCATGGATTATGATCCCACCGCTGCCACCAATGTGATGAAACAACAGCAAACCAGTCTATTGACCGTACACTTTACCGCAGGGGGGCTTATTTTAGTTATCCCTCCAC
Source organism: Oophaga sylvatica (assembly GCA_033576555.1). NCBI lineage: Eukaryota > Metazoa > Chordata > Amphibia > Anura > Dendrobatidae > Oophaga > Oophaga sylvatica. Next base: position 13,506 of record JARQOD010002773.1, on the reverse strand, counting down.
TGCCACCAATGTGTCACCAACTGCAGGGATTTATGTATATCCCACTTTCCAGTTCCGCTTAGGAACTTGCAGCTCTCCTGTGCCCCCCTTAACCTCAGGTCAGTCAGGGAACTTCACCTAGGATAATTAGTCACCGGACGGGCCTGCTTGGATGTGTACTGGCTATTAGGCACGCTGCAGCGAGGGAATTATAACTACTCCTAGCCGCAGTCAGGCAATACGCTTATAAAACCCGCTCCGTCACTGCCAGCTATACCCAATGCCCAGCACACACTTGCAGCCACCATCCTCTGGTTCTAGAATGTGGGGCAGAGGCCACCCCAATTTAGTAGCGTAATTCCCTTCGTAGGACGTGACAGTACGTTATAGAGCAAGGAGAAACGGAACTAGTAATTTTATATATTTTACTCCAAAAAGGTAGACAGTGTTTATAAAAGTTCTAAAAGATATTACAATATGAGACAATTAAAGTATGTACAAGATGATTACAAAATAAAAAGGATTAACATAAGGAAGAAAAACTTACAGTTGCTTAGATCATTACAGTTGGGGGATGGGCGTACGTCGCAGTGCATTACAGACTCACTGCATCAGGTTTCCAGGGCAAATCTCAAGCAAAATGAGCTGGCACTGCCTTATACCCCCTGGTCATAACATCACTGAAGTGGGTGGAGCTATGGAAGCACTCCTCTTTTCTCAGAAGGAACATTTTGCTACCAAACTTCTGAACTACATAACTCAGAGATGGAACCTCCTACAGCGATGCACAGCATAGCATTTTACTCCGCAGGACGATGGCATGTATTTAAGTCTAAATGCGAAGAACCTGGATGGATCGGCTAAGCAGGAATCCGTTTCTTGGATTCTGCTGATGCTGGAGTCTAGAAAACTACAGGCCAGATAGTTGGGTCGACGCACAACTCAAATATGTAATTGTCATACTCCTAACAACAACCGGGGCCAAGATATGCCCTCATATTAGGTTTCTACAAGAACAATAGAGCACATGGTCTCCCCACTGCCTTCAGCCAGCTTGAGCCATAACTTCTCAGTGGGGGGCTAGCAACCTGATATCATGTTACACAGAGTGTGTGTGTAGCTGGAGGGAGGGGAAAGGAGGGTCAGCAGCCCACAGCATGAGTCTGCAAAACCTAATGACTGTAGCAGAGCTCATTGTGTGGGGAAGGTTCTGGAAAGGAACTTTGAATGCGGGCAAAATGGGGTATCATTACAGGAGGCAAGGAGGGTAATGGCAGCAGGAAGTGAGGAAGGTAAAAGCAGTAGGAGGCGAGGAGGTTAATGCCTGGAGTAGCCAAGAAGGGTAGTGGCAGCAGGGGGTGAGGAGGGTGATGAAAGCAGAAGGCGAGGAGGGTAATGCCAAGAGAAGGCAAGTAGTGAAATGGCAGCAGGCGGCAAGCATGGTATTGTAAAGAGAAGGTGAGTAGGGTAATGGCAGCAGGAGGAGAGGAGAATAATGCCAAGAGGATGTGAGGAGGGTAATGGCAGCAGGAGGTGAGGAGCATAATGCCAAGAGGAGATGAGGAGGGTAATGGCAGCAGGAGGCGAGGAGAGAAATGCCTGCAGGTGAGTAGGGTAATGCCAAAAGGAGGCAAGTAAGGTAATGCCAAGAGGAGGCCAGGCGGATAATGCCAAGAGGAGGCAAGGAGGGTAATGCCAAGAGGAGGTGAGGAGGGTAATGCCAAGAGGAGGGTAATGTAAGAAGAGGCGAGGAGGGTAATGACATCAGGAGGCGAGGAGAGTAATGGATGCAGAAGGCGAGGAGCATAATGTGGGGAGGAGGCCAAGAGGATAATGCCAAGAGTGGACGAGGAGGGTAATGCAAAGAGGAAGTGAGGAGCGTAATGGCAGCAGGATGTGAGGAGAATAAAGCCAGCAGGAGGCAAGGACAGTGATACCAAGAAGAGGCGAGGAGGGTAATGCCAACAGGAAGCGAGTAGGGTAATGCCAAGAGGAGGCAAGTAGGGTAATGCCAAGAGGAGGTCAGGAGGGTAATGGCAGCAGGAGGTGAGGAGGGTAATGGCAGCAGGAGACGAGGAGGGTAATGGAGGCAGAAGTGTTGTGAATGGGTTTGAGATGAGTTCTGAGCAGAGGCTCCCTCTGGTGGTTACAAGCGGTACTAGTGAGGATTGTGAGGACTGGGAATCAGGTGTTACTGATTGGTCTTATTTAAGGGAATCATTTTCCCATCAGGGTTGCCGGTGATCAATTGTTCTGGTCTGAATCCTTCTTTCCAGTTTCCCTTGTAGCCTGCTGTGTCGTGTCTGCATTCCTGCTATCAGATAAGACAATTTCTTATTTTGTGTTTTTGCTATATTTTTGCATTTGGTCCTGCACTTCTGTGGGGGCCTTCTGGGTCCCCTCCGGGGGCTTTTGCCCTCTCAGTTTAGTTCAGCCACTGTGTTTTGTACTTTTGCTTTTTCCAGTTTTTTCAGTGGCTGCTGTTTTTGTTACACCAGAGAACTAATTTAGGTGGTAGAGGTCGTGTGATCTCAGGTGATTTTGAAATTAGTAGAGTTGGTGTTTTTCAGGGTTTTCTGGGATTGCAGTAAGTACCCTTCCTGTCCTTTTCTATTTAGATAGTTTGGGCCCCAGCGTTTGCTCATACTATTTTCTTTCTGTGTCTGTATTTCCTCTTGTCTAACCGCCATTACATGTTTGGGGGCTTTCTATTATCTTTGGGGGTTCTGCTACGGGGCAGATAGCTTTCCTATTTCTATCTTTAGGTGTAGTTAGTTTCTCAGGCTGTGACGAGGCGTCTAGGACCAACGTAGGAACGCTCCACGGCTGCCTCTAGTTGCGGTGGTTAGTCAGGGTACTGCAATCTCATAGATTCCAACTGCTCTGGTGTATTTCCTTTTTTGCCTGCACTCCTCAGCTACCGTAACATAACAGTATCACCGACCATAAAAATTGTATGGTACTCACAGAAGGGAAAAAATATTTTGAAGGAAGAAAAGTTGTCAGAGATATTTTTCTGTTTGTTGCATTTTTTTTTTTTTTCCCTCTGTATCTCTGGGTGCTGGGGAGGATCTTTTCTCCCAATGGAGTTTGCACAGTTGTCTGGCCGTGTGGATCAGCTTGCCACTGAGGTTCAGAGTATTGCTGCATATCTTGCTAGGTTGCCTGTTGTGGAACCTAGGATCCCCATGCCAGATTTGTTTTTAGGGGATCGAGCTAAGTTTCAGAATTTCAAAAATAATTGTAAATTGTTTCTTGCCTTAAAATCTAAGTCCTCAGGAAACGCAGCGCAGCAGGTTCAAATTATCATCTCTCTCCTGCGCGGCGATCCTCAGGATTGGGCTTTTTCCCTGATACCTGGGGATCCTGTTTTGAGTGATGTTGATGCATTTTTTCAGGCTTTGGGGTTATTGTACGATGAGCCTAATGTCACTGATCAAGCTGAAAAAGCCTTGTTGGCATTAAATCAGGGGCTTGATGACGCTGAGTTATACTGTCAGAGATTCCGTAGGTGGGCAGTCCTGACCAAATGGAATGACGACGCTTTGGCGGCCCTTTTCCGGAAGGGTCTGTCGGATAAGTAAAGGATGTTATGGTGGGATTCCCTGTCCCCCCTGGTCTCAATGATTCTATGTCATTGGCGATTCAAATTGACAGACGTTTGCGTGAGCGGAGAAGTATGCGTGGAGTGGTGTTGCCTTGTGAGCCAGCTTCTGAGCCCATGCAGTGTGATGGAGTGGTGTCTGGGGCACAGCGTCATGATTTTCGAAAGCGCAATGGGTTATGTTTCTACTGTGGTGATGCCTCTCATGCTATTTCAGTCTGCCCTAAGCGGGGAAGACATTTTGCACGCTCAGTTTTCTTGGGTAGTGTTCAGACTAAGTTTTTATTAACTGTCACTCTGATATGCTCTCTGTCCTCATTTTCTGCTCAGGCTTTCGTTGATTCTGGAGCAGCTATTAACTGATGGATTATGATTTTGCTAAACGTTGTGGGTTTTCCTTGATACCCTACAGAAGTCTATTCCTTTACTGGGGATCGATTCTACCCCTTTGGCTGAGAATAAACCCCAGTTTTCTACTCAGGTGATAATGAGGGTTGAACCTGATCACCAGGAGTGCTGCAAATTTTTGGTTCTATATAATCTGCATGACATTATAGTGCTGGGTTTCCCTTGGTTACAGTCTCATAATCCTGTTTTGGATTGGAAATCTGTGTCTGTAACCAGTTGGGGCTGCAATGTGTTAGTGCCAACACTCCTGTTTTTTCTGCCTCCCCCAGGCTGAGGATGTTCCTGACTTTTTGTTTGATTTTTCTGATGTGTTTAGCGAAAGTAAATCTGCATCCTTACCTCCCATAGGAGCTATGACTGCGCTATTGAATTAGTGCCAGGTAGTAAATTCCCTAAGGGTCGCCTTTTTAACTTGTCTGTACCTGAACATGACGCTATGCGGTCTTATATCAAGGAATCATTGGAGAAGGGTCATATCAGACCATCCTCTTCACCCTTAGGTGCCGGTTTTTTCTTTGTGGCCAAAAAAGATGGTTCATTAAGGCCGTGTATTGATTATCGTCTCTTGAACAATATTACTGTGAAATATCAATACCCGTTACCCTTGATTTCTGACCTGTTTTCCAGGGTGAAAAACGCTACTTGGTTTACCAAGCTTGACCTCAGGGGGGCGTATAACCTTATTCGCATTAAGCACGGGGATGAATGGAAGACGGCATTTAACACCCCTGAAGGGCATTTTGAGTACCTTGTGATGCCCTTTGGGCTCACTAATGCTCCTTCCGTCTTCCAGTCCTTCATGAATGACATTTTCAGGGATTTTGTGGACAAGTTTCTGATTGTTTATTTGGATGATATCTTGATTTTTTCTAATGACTGGGACTCTCATGTGAAACATGTTCGAACTGTATTCCAGATTTTGAGAGAGAATGCTCTGTATGTGAAGGGATCAAAGTGTCTTTTTGGCGTACAGAAGATCTCATTTCTGGGATTCATTTTGTCCCCATCTGTTATTGAAATGGACCCGGTCAAGGTTCAGGCCATCTGTGATTGGGTCCAACCTACTTCATTAAAGGCTCTTCAGAGATTTTTGGGTTTTGCCAATTTTTATCGTAAATTTATTGGTAATTTCTCTGTTATTGTTAAACCATTAACTGATTTGACCAGAAAGGGTTCTGATGTGGTGAATTGGCCTCCTGAGGCAGTCTCTGCGTTTCAGGAACTTAAGCAGAGATTCACTTCTGCTCCTGTTCTACGGCAGCCTGATGTTTCTCTGCCATTTCAGGTGGAGGTTGATGCCTCTGAAATTCGGGGCAGGTGCCGTTTTGTCCCAAAAAGATCCAGAGACCTCTAAAAGTAACCCTTGTGCCTTTTTCTCTCGAAAATTTTCTCCTACTGAACGTAATTATGACGTGGGTAATCGGGAGTTATTGGCCATGAAGTGGGCTTTTGAAGAGTGGAGACATTGGCTGGAGGGAGCCAAACATCAGGTGGTGGTCCTTACGGACCATAAGAATCTGGTCTATCTGGAATCTGCCAAGCGACTCAATCCTAGACAGGCCAGGTGGGCCTTGTTTTTCACACGTTTTAATTTTGTGGTTTCCTTTCTTCCTGGCACTAAGAATGTTAAGGCGGATGCCCTCTCGAGGAGTTTCCTTGCGGACTCTCCTGAGCTATCTGATCCCTCTGTTATTTTGAAGGAGGGTGTAGTTCTTTCCGCCATCTCGCCCAATTTGAGACTTGCTCTGGAGGGGTGTCAGGAGGATAGGCCCGAGCGCTGCCCTGTTGGAAAATTGTTTGTCCCGGACCAATGGAAAAAGAGTGTGATGTCTGAGATTCATTGTTCCGCATTGGCTGGGCATCCCGGAATTTTTGGTACCAGAGACTTGGTTAGTCGGTCCTTTTGGTGGCCTACCTTGTCTCGCGATGTCAGGGAATTTGTGCAGTCCTGCGGGACTTGCTCTCGCTCCAAGCCTTGCTCTCGCTCTAGTGGTTTTTTTGATGCCATTGCCTGTGCCCAAGAGACCATGGACCCATATCTCTATGGATTTCATTTCCGATCTTCCTGTTTCTCAGAGAATGACCACCATCTGGGTAATTTGTGATAGGTTTTCCAAAATGATACATCTTGTGCCATTACCTAAGTTGCCTTCCTCCTCTGAATTGGTGCCGTTGTTCCTTCAGCACGTGGTTCGTTTACACGGCATTCCTGAGAACATTGTGTCTGACAGAGGAGTCCAGTTTGTTTCCAGATTTTGGAGGACTTTTTGTTCTAAACTGGGTGTTCAATTGTCTTTCTCCTCGGCATTTCATCCTCAGACCAATGGTCAAACTGAGAGAACAAACCAGACATTGGAGACTTATCTAAGATGCTTTGTGTCTGCTGATCAGGATGACTGGGTCTCTTTTTTGCCTTTGGCTGAGTTTGCTCTTAATAATAGGGCTAGCTCTGCCACTTTGATGTCTCCGTTTTTCTGTAATTCTGGGTTTCACCCTCGATTTTCTTCAGGACAGACGGAGGCTTCTGTCTGTCCAGGTGTTGACTCTGTTGTTGAGCGTATGCAGCAGATTTGGGACCAGGTAGTGGAGAGGTTGTCCCTCCCTCAGGAGAAGGCCCAGCGGTTTGCTAACCGGCATAGAACTGATGGTCCTCGGTTTAAAGTGGGGGACTTGGTCTGGTTGTCCTCAAAGAATATTCCTATGAGAGTAGCATCTCCTAAATTTAAGCCTAGGTTCATTGGACCTTATAAGATCATGGAGATTATTAATCCTGTTTCTTTTCGTTTGCTTCTTCCAGGGACATTTAAGATCCATAACGTGTTCCACAAGTCCTTGTTGAAGAGGTTTGTTGAGCCAGTGGTTCCTGCTGCTGTGCCTCCTGACCCTGTTTTGGTTGAGGGCAATCTGGAGTATGTGGTTGAGAAAATATTGGATTCTCGTTTTTCTAGACGAAGACTCCAGTATTTGGTTAAATGGAGAGGTTATGGTCAGGAAGATAATTCTTGGGTGTTTGCTTCGGACATCCATGCTAGGAGACTTATCCGTGCGTATCATAGAACTCATCCTGACCGACCTGGTTGCTCAAATGAGGGTTCGGTGACCCCTCCTCAAGGGGGGGGTACTGTTGTGAATGGGTTTGAGATGAGTTCTGAGCAGAGGCTCCCTCTGGTGGTTACAAGCGGTACTAGTGAGGATTGTGAGGACTGGGAATCAGGTGTTACTGATTGGTCTTATTTAAGGGAATCATTTTCCCATCAGGGTTGCCGGTGATCAATTGTTCTGGTCTGAATCCTTCTTTCCAGTTTCCCTTGTAGCCTGCTGTGTCGTGTCTGCATCTCCTGCTATCAGATAAGACAATTTCTTATTTTGTGTTTTTGCTATATTTTTGCATTTGGTCCTGCACTTCTGTGGGGGCCTTCTGGGTCCCCTCCGGGGGCTTTTGCCCTCTCAGTTTAGTTCAGCCACTGTGTTTTGTACTTTTGCTTTTTCCAGTTTTTTCAGTGGCTGCTGTTTTTGTTACACCAGAGAACTAATTTAGGTGGTAGAGGTCGTGTGATCTCAGGTGATTTTGAAATTAGTAGAGTTGGTGTTTTTCAGGGTTTTCTGGGATTGCAGTAAGTACCCTTCCTGTCCTTTTCTATTTAGATAGTTTGGGCCCCAGCGTTTGCTCATACTATTTTTTTTCTGTGTCTGTATTTCCTCTTGTCTAACCGCCATTACATGTTTGGGGGCTTTCTATTATCTTTGGGGGTTCTGCTACGGGGCAGATAGCTTTCCTATTTCTATCTTTAGGTGTAGTTAGTTTCTCAGGCTGTGACGAGGCGTCTAGGACCAACGTAGGAACGCTCCACGGCTGCCTCTAGTTGCGGTGGTTAGTCAGGGTACTGCAATCTCATAGATTCCAACTGCTCTGGTGTATTTCCTTTTTTGCCTGCACTCCTCAGCTACCGTAACATAACACAGAAGGCAAGGAGCATAATTTCAGTAGGAGGCCAAGAGGGTAATGCCAAGAGTAGGCGAGGAGGGTAATTGCAGCAGGAGGCCAGGAGGGTAATGCCAAGAGGAGGCGAGTAGGGTAATGCCAAGAGGAGGTGAGGAGGGTAATGTAAAAGGAGGTGAGGAGGGTAATGGCAGGAGGAGGCGAGGAGAGTAATGGAGGCAGAAGGCGAGGAGCATAATGTCAGGAGGAGGCCAAGAGGATAATGCCAAGAGTAGACGAGGAGGGTAATGCCAAGAGGAAGTGAGGAAGGTAATGGCAGCAGGATGTGAGGAGAATAAAGCCAGCTGGAGGCAAGGACAGTGATACCAACAAGAGGCGAGGAGGGTAATGCCAACAGGAAGCGAGTAGGGTAATGCCAAGAGGAGGTGAGGAGGATAATGGCAGCAGGAGGAGAGGAAGGTAATGGCAGCAGGAGACTAGGAGGTTAATGGAGGCCAAAGGTGAGGAGCATAATTTCAGGAGGAGGCCAAGAGGGTAATGCCAAGAGTAGGCGAGGAGGGTAATTGCAGCAGGAGGCCAGGAGAGTAATGCCAAGAGGAGGCGAGTAGGGTAATGCCAAGAGGAGGTGAGAAGGGTAATGTAAAAGGAGGCGAGGAGGGTAATAGCAGCAGAAGGCGAGGAAGCTAATGGCAGCAGGAGGCGAGAAGGGTAATGGCAGCAGGAGGCGAGGAGGGTAATGGAGGCAGAAGGCGAGGAGCATAATTTCAGGAGGAGGCCAAGAGGGTAATGCCAAGAGTAGGCGAGGAGGGTAATTGCAGCAAGAGGCCAGGAGGGTAATGCCAAGAGGAGGCGAGCAGAGTAATGCGAAGAGGAGGTGAGGAGGGTAATGTAAGAGGAGGCGAGGAGGGTAATGGCAGCAGGAGGCGATGAGGGTAATGCCAAGAGGAGGCGAGGAGTGTAAAGACAGCAAGAGATAAGAGGTAAGGATGGTAATGGCAGCAGGAGGCCAGGAGGGTAATGGCAGCAGGAGTCGAGGAAGGTAATGGCAGCAGGAGGCAAGTAGGGTAATGGCAGTAAGAGGCAAGGAGGGTAATTGCAGCAGTAGGCGAGGAGGGTAATGGCAGTAGAGGGCAAGGAGGATAATGGCAGCAGGAGGAGAGGAGGATAATGGTAGCAGGAGGCCAGGAGGGTAATAGTGGCAGCAGGCGAGGAGGGTATTGTAAAGAGAAGGTGAGGAGGGTAATGTCAGGAGGATAATGCCAGCAGGAGGCAAGGAGGGTAATAGTGGCAGCAGGCGAGGAGGGTATTGTAAAGAGGAGGTGAGGAGGGTAATGTCAGGAGAATAATGCCAGCAGGAGGCAAGGAGGGTAATGGCAGCAGGAGGTGAGGAAGGTAATAGCTGAAGGAGGTGAGGAGGTTAATGCCAAGAGGAGCCATGAAGGGTAGTGGCAGCAGGGGGTGAGGAGGGTGATGAAAGCATAAGACGAGGAGGGTATTGTAAAGAGGAGGCGAGGAGGGTAATGGCAGCAGGAGGAGAGGAGAATAATGCCAAGAGGATGTGAGAAGTGTAATGGCAGCAGGAGGCGAGGAGCATAATGCCAACAGCAGGCAAGTAAGGTAATGCCAAGAGGAGGCGAGGAGGGTAATGGCAGCAAGAGGCAAGGAGAATAATGCCAAGAGGAGGTGAGGATGGTAATGGCAGCAGGAGGCGAGGAGTATAATGCCTGCAGGAGGAGAGTAGGGTAATGCCAAAAGGAGGCAAGTAAGGTAATGCCAAGAGGAGGCCAGGCGGGTAATGCCAAGAGGAGGCGAGGAGGGTAATGCCAAGAGGAGGCAAGGAGGGTAATGCCAGGAGGATGCGAGGAGGGTAATGTAAGAGGAGGCGAGGAGGGTAATGGCATCAGGAGGCAAGGAGAGTAATAGAGGCAGAAGGCGAGAAGCATAATGTCAGGAGGAGGCCAAGAGGTTAATGCCAAAAGTAGGCGAGGAGGGTAATGCCAAGAGGAAGTGAGGAGGGTAATGACAGCAGGAAGAGAGGAGAATAAAGCCAGCAGGAGGCGAGAACGGTGATACCAACAAGAGGCGAGGAGGGTAATGCCAACAGGAAGCGAGTCGGGTAATGCCAAGATGAGGCAAGTAGGGTAATGCCAAGAGGAGGTGAGGAGGGTAATGTAAAAGGAGGCGAGGAGGGTAATGGCAGCAGGAGGTGAGGAAGCTAATGGCAGCAGGAGGCAAGGAGGGTAATGGCAGCAGGAGGCGAGGAGGGTAATGGAGGCAGAAGGCGAGGAGCATAATTTCAGGAGGAGGCCAAGAGGGTAACAAGAGTAGGTGAGGAGGGTAATTGCTGCAGGAGGCCAGGAGGGTGATGCCAAGAGGAGGCGAGTAGAATAATGCCATGAGGAGGTGAGGAGGGTAATGTAAGAGGAGGCGAGGAGGGTAATAGCAGCAGGAGGCGAGGAGGGTAATGCCAAGAGGAGGCGAGGAGTGTAAAGACAGCAAGAGATAAGAGGTAAGGATGGTAATGGCAGCAGGAGGCCAGGAGGGTAATGGCAGCAGGAGTCGAGGAAGGTAATGGCAGCAGGAGTCAAGTCGGGTAATTTCAGTAAGAGGCGAGGAGGGTAATGCCAGCAGTAGGCGAAGAGGGTAATGGCAGTAGAGGGCGGGGAGGGTAATGGCAGTAGGAGGAGAGGAGGATAATGGTAGCAGGAGGCCAGGAGGGTAATGGTAGCAGGAGGCGATGAGGGTATTGTAAAGAGGAGGCGAGGAGGGTAATGGCAGCAGGAGGCGAGGAGGGTAATGCCAAGAGGAGGTAAGGAGGGTAATGCCAGCAGGAGGCAAGTAGGGTAATGCCAAGAGGTGGTGAGGAGGGTAATGTAAGAGGAGACGAGGAGAGTAATGGCAGCAGTAGACGAGGAGAGTAATGCCAGCAGGAGGCAAGGAGGGTAATGGCAATAGAGGGCGAGGAGGTTTAAGGCAGCAGGAGGCGAGTAGGGTAATGCCATGAGGAGGCGAGGAGGGTAATGGCAGCAGGAGGTGAGGAGGGTAATGCCAATAGGAGGTGGGGAGGGCAATGGCAGCAGGAGGCGAGGAGGGTGATGGTAGCAGGAGGTGAGGAGGGTAATGACAGCAGGAGGCCAGGAGGGTAATGCCAGAAGACCAGGAGGGAAATAGCAGCGGGAGGCCAAGAGGGTAATGTCAAGAAGAGGCAAGGAGGTTAATGCCAGCAAGAGGCAATAAGGGTAATGGCAGCAGGAGGTGTGGAAGGTAATGGCATCAGGACGTAAGGAGGGTAATGGCAGCAGGAGGCGAGGAGGGTAATGGCAGCATGAGGCGAGGAGTGTAATGGCAGTAAGAGTCGAGGAGGGTAATGGCAGTAGTAGGCGAGGAGGGTAATGGCAGCAGGAGACGAGGAGGGTAATGATGGCAGGAGGCCAAGAAGGTAATGTCAGCCAGAGGCAAAGAGGGTAATGCCAGTAGGAGGTGAGGAGGGTAATGGCAGTAGGAAACAAGGGCAGTGTCAAGAGGAGGGTAATGCCAGCAAGAGGCGAGGAGAATAATGCCAGCAGGAGGCGAGGAGGGTAAGGCCTGTAAGAGGCGAGAAGTGTAATGCCAGCAGGAGGCAAGGAGGGTAATGCCAATAGGAGGTGAAGAGGGTAATGCGAGCAGGAGTCAAGGAGAATAATGGCAGTAGGAGGCGTGGAGGGAAACGCCACCAGGAGGTGAGGAGGGTAATGCCAGCATGAGGCGAGGACGTCAATGCCAAGAGGAGGCGAGGAGAGTAATGTCAGGAGGAGACGAGAAGAGTAATCTCAAGAGGAGATGAAGAGGGTAATGCCAAGCTGAGAAGTCTACATATAACACAGGAGCAAAAGAAAGTGTTAAAAAGTCTTCCAAAAAGTTTTGATAAAGGGATGATTCTGTAAAGCCTCATTCTGACATCCGTGTTGTATCTGTTATTTTTCATAGATGCAGCCTGTACCTGGTATTGGGACGTGATATTGGGGTGTGTCATTGGGACATGTTATTGGGGTGTGTTTTGGGGGGTGTTTTATTGGGGCATGTTATTGGGACGTGTTATTGGGAGATGTTATTGGTGCGTGTTTTTGGAGGTGTGTTTTTCGGGTGTGTTATTGGGATGTGTTTTTGGGGTGTGTTATTGGGATGTGTTTTGGGGGCGTTTTATTGGGGCATGTTATTGGGAGATGCTTTTGGGGGCGTATTATCGGGGCGTGTCATCAGGGTGTATTATTGAGAGGTGTTATCAGGATGTGTTATCAGGGCTGTAGCACAGCGGTATCCATGCTGTGCAGTGATGAAGCAGTGATGCAGAAACGTTCATAACACAAGTATCTTTAATGTTCAACTCACAGCAAAACATAGCACTCGCTATCCTCCGGATCGCAGCCCAGAAACATATCCTCCAGATTGCAGTCAATAAACACGCCAGTCCACTTCCAGTTCACAGCTGGGCACAGGACAGTCTACCTCTGGATCGCAGCCAGGCACAGGACAGTCTACCTCCGAGATCTGTTGCCTTGGGTGATTGCACCACCGTGTACACTGTGGGTGCCAGGCCTTTCAGCTCCCTTGGCTGTTTGGCTGCGCTGGGCTGTGTTGCCTCACACAGGTGAAGCTCTGCAGAGCCTTCTGCTCTGCACTCTAGCAAACACCTAACTGACACTGACCCTGACACACCCAAACCCTTTACTGCAGGGCTTTTACCTGGAATATGTGGCCATGGGCTACATGGAAAACCCGGGCCGGGAATGAAACGGACTGAACCACTATTATCTATAGTCTATTTCAAATCACAAAAGCCCAGAGCAGGCTTTCCTAAATCTGCCTTGGACAACCAGCAAGTCCAAGACCTATACTCACTTTTATTCCGCATTGCAACCACAGCTACGCCTGTGACTGCAATGCATTCTCATGGGCTCAGTACGCCTCCATGCATATCCTGGGGGGAACACACAGCGACCCCTACATGTGACACTGGTAACTGCCTCACAGGGCATGTTATTGGGGTGTGTTTTCAGGGCGTATTATCAGTGCCTGTTATCGGGGTGTTTTATTGGGGCGTGTTATTTCTCACACATGTGTTTCTCCTTTGATGAGCAGACACAAGCTGTAATTACCGGCAAATTAAAATGGTACGAAATGTTAATGCTGGCAGACAATGCGGAGTACGTCAACATTAGGAAACAGACAGGGGCGCATCTATAATGAGGTGAGTTGAGCCTTCTGTCTCTGGCGGCGGCAGCTAGGGGGCGGCAGAGCAGAACTCAGAACACGTGGTGTGGTGCCGGCTCTCCTTAATCCCTGCTGAGTCTTACACTCCTGTGCACTGTGCTATGTGTCCTGCAATGAGAAGCAGCCAGCCCCCCATGCACCCCTTCCTCTACCTCCCATCTTTCCACTTCAGCTTCTCGCAGCCAGGATTCTGTTGCTGTGCTGTCCTCTTATGTGCGAGCAGGACCTGTGATGAGGTCACAGGAGGGGGAGGAGTCAGGGGTCACATGGTCAGGCTCCCTGTGTGCAGGTCTGCTGTGCTGGTTGTCTGGATGAAGGTAAGTTT
>JARQOD010002772.1:0-73376 GCA_033576555.1 Oophaga sylvatica | reverse complement strand
GGTGCGGAGAGCAGAGCAGCAATTTACACTGACAATGGGACTTTCTTTGTATGTGATGGGAGACCAGGGATGCAAGAGCAGTTATTATTTGTGGGCCCCAGCTTCGCAAGGCACCATTTTCCCTGAAAATGCACGGAAGGTAACTGTAAAGCTTGTATTCATTCAGCACACTTTCAGCATTGCCACTAGAGGCTTTCGACTATTAGTAGTGTGACTTTGAAATGTGAGTCTTTCTAGTCAGAGCTCAGCCTGAGCTAGACAGAAGTGATTTTCAAGTTCCTGTCTTTGGAAGAGAAGATCAGATTAGTTTTGGAGGGAGAGGAGAGGGGACTGAATCCTGACAGAGCTTGTGTAGCTCATTTATACGGAAGTGGAGGCTAGTACGGGTGAAGTGAATCATTTCCTGTCAGGTCCCCCTTAACCTGCTACTCAGAAAAGCTGCCTGTGTTCCTAAGAAAGTGGAAAGTGACTTCAGAGCGTGCATTGAAATCAGTTGAAGAAGTTCCTGATAGCCACTCGAAGTGGGGTCTAAAAAGGGAAAAGAAGGAAAGGAACAAGCGTTATAGCATCGAGTCAATGGAACAGGTCAGTGAGCCACTGAAGGAAAGCTGACCTTTATACCATTTGTAACGTGCTTATGTTAAGGGGGAGCGGGCGAAGGGCGGTGGGAAGTAAGAGTGACAAAGGAAAAATCACCCTCACTAAATTAAACCAGACACCGGGGTCCGAAGCATTGTAGTACTTCACGTCTAGTAATAAGAAAACCGGAGGCCTTTCTGGACTTCAAGTCGCAGAAGGTAAGCCAAGCGCTGTACGTAACCGGAGTCAGGGAAAGGGCTTTGAGTAAAGTGCACGGCAAAAGTAAGACTTAGTTCTCTCAACATTGATTTATCGGGGAATAGAAGACCCCAAACCACAATGTTGGCGGGGTTAGTTGCTACGGGAAAGAGTTGCACTTGACTTTATGCAAGTTTGTTCTCACCAACACTTTAAGGAGAAAAAGGAGGCCTCTAACCTGCCCCATCAATTCCCTGAATGTGCATTCTCCAAACCCGACAGCTTCCCGGGACATACCCGAACATCACAAGTAAAGGTATGGAAGGCTGATTGTGTGGATGAATTTTATCTGCACCCTGATCACCACCATAGCTTTGAGGGACCAGTCCCCCCCTTGGGGGGATTAACACCTGTGCCATAACACCCCTCAGAGATCTACCCTGCAGCGCTGGTCAATCGGATAGAAACCAAGGTGGCGTCACGAAAATACTATAACTTAATCCCCTGTAAATATTCCTCATTGCTGACCGCCAGGGCCCCGGACCCAGCTCTGCTGCCAGTGACTTTCCCATAGCTTCCTGGGCTCGGTTCCGAGTACCCCATACCCCGGGGTCCACCAATGTGGTGCGGTCATCTTTGGCGTCACGAACAGGATCGAAGCTTACTGGATGTGAGTCCTGTGTGCCTATTGAACTGTTTTGTGCAAAAGACTGGTAGCGTTTTTGTGATTTTTGGCGCATTTCGCCATTTTGCTCCCATATTCGCGCCCGAGGCGCTGGTGAAGAGGTGGGCGTGCATTCGTGGGCGTACCCTCCTGTGGGGAAAGTGAGGGGCCGCCTCTCAAATGCTACTATAAGTGGATCCTACCCCACTGCAAGGGAGGATTCCGCCTTCTCTTCCTCCTCTATGTCTGGAGAAAGGTGGATGCGGTGCTGGAAGATGTGGCCCGCCACCGCAAAGAAGTGGAGGAGATGGAGAAAAAGGGCGTGCCCTGAAACAGCGGCTGCTGTGGGACGCAACACCTCCCCTCCAGGAGCGCAACCATTACTGTGGCACAGTGCCAGCGGCTGATGAGAAACGGAGCCGCCTCCAAAAGTGCTGATCCGACTCCACCGATGAAGCGGCGGGAGAGAAGGAGGCTGAGGAGGCCCTGCCCGTTCCGGAGTACCAGCCGGCCTGGAGGCCGCAGCGGAATGCCGATCCCCGGTAGGGAAAACCGGAGGAGATCCAGCCGTCCGTGATGGAGAACGAGTGGCGACCCCGGGGAGCTGAGCAGCGACAGCAAGCAGGTTTGTGCGTCTCCAACTGAGCCCTTGCGTGCACCTGCGTCTTATTCTGCAACGCTGCAGAGCACAGCGACTTCTTTTGAGCCAAATCTGTATTTAGAAGAGGCACCTGTTAGGCCTCCAGGAAGTCGCAAAGCAAATTGCAAAATTGTAACAAGGACTGTGGCCACTCAAACACAGATTGCAGGCCATGACATGTTAGTAATGAGCTCCAGAGGACATCGCATTACTTCTGGCCCAAGGGATGGAAAAAGTAATTGTCATAAGCAAGAAAGATGAAAAACAGTAGGACCCAGACAGGGGTTTACTGCACCTGAACATGTATAAGTTGAAGAAGTTTCATTGAAGAAAATTTGCACTTTATTGAAATGTTTAATAATGTTTTGCTTATTTTAAGTAGAATACCCGGCTGGGTAAAGAGTTAAAGTGAAATGTGATTTCTCTTGACATGTGAAATGTGTTTTATCATGCAAGGACTGCGTGGCTGTGGACTTTGCCAGCCCAAAAACTTTCATTGTAAATAGTTCGCACTTCGGTGCCCCATCTTGGTTTTACACAAAGCCATATCTACCTCTGAAGAAAAACCCGTATGGTGTGGCCTAGAGTGAGGTCTGCAGCTCAGAAGTCCTGCAGCCCACCCAGGACCCACGTGGGAGGTTTTTGTGCGGGTCCTCACAAGATCTTGTCTTATACTGTGTATATTTATTGAAAAGTATTTTGATAATTTTCTACTGATCTATGTACAAATTGTAACGTTCAAGAGTCTTTACCTCCCGCAAGGGATGAGTTATTATGTTGATGTTATATGCAAAACAAAATGTTTTTTCTTTTCTATTTCAGCCCGGGAGTGCTGAGTTTAACTAGGGGGGGATGTGTGGCCGCTTCGCAAGGCACACATGTCTCCTGGAAAATGCACAGGAAGGTAACTGTAAAGCTTGATATTCATTCACGCACATTCTCAGCATTGCCACTAGAGGCATTTCAGACTTTGTAAGTAGTGTGACGTAGCAATAGTGAGTCATTCTAGTCAGAGCTCGCCTGAGCTAGACAGAAGTGATTTTCAAGTTCCTGTCTTTGGACAGAGAAGATCAGATTAGTCTTTGGGGGAGAGGAGAGAAGACTGAATCCTGACAGAGCTTGTGTAGCTCATCTTATACGGAAGTGGAGGCTAGTACGGGTGAAGTGAATCATCTTAGCCTAGTCAGAGCTACCCCTTAACCTGCTACTCAGAACAAGCTGCCTGTGTTCCTAAGAAAGTGGAAAGTGGATCAGGGGGGCTGATCGTCGCTGAATGTCACACACAGCGATATCGCTGGTGAGCTCGGTGCTGCGTCACAAAACTAGTGACTCAGCAGCGATCTCGGTAGCGATATCGCTATGTGAGACGGGCCCTTAAGTGGAAAGCTTAATTGATTGCTTTCCACTTTCACTTCAGGTCAGCCAGGGACACAATCAGTGACGTCAGAGGGAACTGATTAACAAAAATAGGGGTTCCCTTCGAAAAAAAAATGGCGTGGGGTCCCCCCTATTTTTGTTAACCAGCCAGATGAAGCAGACCGCTGAGGCCTGGATTTTCAGGCTGTTAAGGAGCCAAGATCCATGGACCTTGCCAGCCTGATAATACTAGGCCACAGCAGTCTGCATATCTTGGCTGATTAACAAAAATAGGGGATCCCTCGAAAAAAATTGGCGTGGGGTCCCCCTATTTTTGTTAACCAGCCAGATGAAGCAGACCGCTGAGGCCTGGATTTTCAGGCTGTTAAGGAGCCAAGATCCATGGACCTTGCCAGCCTGATAATACCAGGCCACAGCAGTCTGCATATCTTGGCTGATTAACAAAAATAGGGGATCCCCTCGAAAAAAATTGGCGTGGGGTCCCCCTATTTTTGTTAACCAGCCAGATGAAGCAGACCGCTGAGGCCTGGATTTTCAGGCTGTTAAGGAGCCAAGATCCATGGACCTTGCCAGCCTGATAATACCAGGCCACAGCAGTCTGCATATCTTGGCTGATTAACAAAAATAGGGGATCCCCCGAAAAAAATTGGCGTGGGGTCCCCCTATTTTTGTTAACCAGCCAGATGAAGCAGACCGCTGAGGCCTGGTTTTTCAGGCTGGTAAGGATCCAATATCCATGGACCTTGCAAGCCTGATAATACCAGGCCACAGCAGTCTGCTTAGCTTGGCTGGTTAACAAAAATAGGGGATCCCCTCGGAAAAAAAACGGCGTGGGGATCCCCCTATTTTTGTTAACCAGCCAAGTAAAATGCAGACTGCTGCGGCCTGGTATTAAAAGACTGTCAAGGCCCATGGATTTTGGCCCTCAACAGCCTGATAATACCAGGCTACAGCAGCCCACATTTGGCGCATCAAAGATGTGCCAATTGTGGCACTTTCCCCGGCTCTTCCCACTTGCCCTGTAGCGGTGGCAAGCGGGGTAATAAGGGGTTAATGTCACCGTTGATTGCACGGTGACAATAAGCCCGGTTAATAATGGAGAGGTGTCAATAAGACACCGATCCATTATTAATCCCAAAGTTATTAAATGTATAAAAAAAGACAAAGCAAGAAAAAAGTATTTTAATGAAATAAAAGAGACAACACAGTTTTCATTAATTTTATTATACACTCATTCCTGCGACGCCATCGATCTCCTGTAAAAAAAGAAAAAAAACAAACCAACAGTATACCACCTGTCCGACGCAGTCCATAACGACAGTCCCACGACGATCCAGCTGTGCTACATCGCAATGACAGGCAGAGCCTGTCATCGCAACGCAGCACAGCTGATTACCTGCTTCCCCCGGCGGTGACGTCATCGGACTGACTGCTTTACGGCCGGGATTACCCAGCAGTCACTGCAGTTATCGCGAGAAACTGCATGTGACCGCCGGGGAAAGAAGATGGCGGCCATGAAGCAGTCCGGGATGTGACCGCCGGAGATCTTCTGCCAGGTAAGTGCCGCTGACTCCTGACAGACCCGACCGACGGACACTGACAGTGACAGTGACAACCCCGATTCCGGTATCCGATAAGACGAAAATATCGGAACTCGGAATCGGAATTCCGATACAGCCAATATCGGCCGATACCCGATATTTGCAGTATGGGAAATGCTCAACACTACTGTTTACATTTTGTTGGTGTTTTGGTGGTTTATGTAGCAAATAAATCCACATGGACTTTCAAGAGAACATGCCTCCTGTTTCCTCCTGCGCACCTGAGTGACTACAAACCCCTGCAATTGTTGCTAGACTGCGGGCATCAGTCCAGGAGGTACCTGGGGGATTGCAGCGGTCATCTTGCAGTGTGTCGACGGGTCCATTAACTCCATGGCGGCTTGCTGTGGATCGGTGGGTCCACAAACTCCGGGTGGTCTGGCGGTGGCTCGGCGGGCCACGAAGATTCAAAGCTTCTGGCAGTAACTCGGCGGGGTTACAAAGATTTGCTGTGGATAGGTGGGTCCACGAAGTCTGCAGTGCGTAGCCGTGCAGAGAGGTGCAGAGCCTTGCGGAGTTGTGCCGAGCCTCGCTGTGCAGAGCCTTGTGGAGCCAGACAGAGCCGGAAAGAGTGGTGCGGAGCCTTGCTGTGAGGAACTGTGGGGGTGAATAGACTGCCGTGCACAGGTGGTGAGGGCTTGAGAGAGCATAGGGAGTTCACGGCGAGCACCCTAAGGAGGGATTGTTCCCTGAAAGGAGGTGGAATCCCAAAAGGGGGCTGTAACCCAAACAGGAAGTGTTGCCCAAAATGGGGTGGTGACACTACAGGGGAGGTGACCCTAAAGGGGGTGGAGTCACAAAAGGGGGCAGTGGCCCAAAGAGGGGCAGCAGCGAATGAGCCATTGGACTGTAGCCGGGAACAGAGAAGTTCATGCTATGTAGGTTCATGCTATAGGGTGGATAGCTCGGCCAATGAGGCATCATGACTGTGTCCCATCAGTAAATCGGTTACTGTCAACATCAGACATGGATTCTGACCAGATTAACCTCTGTGTAGAGCTTCTATCTTTGGTACTTACAGTACCACCCTATGCGAACTGCTACATGGCAGATTTCGAGGGAACAATCATATATACCAGCCACCTTCACCAAAATAATATCTTGTTGTGGAATCGCTATATTGACGACATCTTTTGCATATGGGGGGGGCTCTATCGAATCCCTAAACTCGTTCTTTGATCTACTTAAATCATCTTGGCCAGGCCTGATCTTTACTATGTCACATGATTCGCATAAAATCAGTTTCTTGGACACATTAGTAATGAAAGATGAAAAAGGTTACCTATCCACGGACCTCTACACTAAAAGTAATGACCGTAATAGTCTGCTACATTTCCAGAGTTTTCAACCTAAATCAATGAAAATGTCTATCCCTAAATCCCAAGTCCAGAGAATAAATTGCATAGTATCCAATAACACACTTCATGAACAACGACTGAAAGAATTACATGCGAGATTCCATAATCGAGTATACCCTGAACCAGTACTAACTGAATCTTGCAAAACTCTCCACAGAACAAGAGCAGATGCCAATAACCGAATCCCTTTCGTACATTCTTACCATCCGTTTGCCCACACACTACACAAAACCATACGCCGACATTGGCATCTACTACACGAGGCACATCCCGATATCGCGGAATTTTGCCAACCTTTTCTCCCCTGTTTTAAACGGACGTACAACACCAGGTATAAATTAGTTAGAGCTGACATAGGTAAAACTACCCCATTATCCCGACAGCTCTTTCTACAGAATCGTAAGTTAGGCACGTTTCCATGCTTACATTGCAACCAGTGTGGCAATGTGTTAAAAGGAGACAGTGTCTACCATCCCAATTCCAGAAAGAGATTTAGGGTAAAAAATTACTTTACATGCGATACATCTTTTGTAGTTTATCTCATAAAATGTCCTTGCGGCTAGTATATGTGGGCGAACCACACAACCTGTTAAAGATCGCATTTCCAAACACAAAAAACACGATCAGAAGTCAAAATCTCCTTTTACCAATTCCCCATCATTTCATTACACAGAGCCACAGGATTTCCCAACTCAAATTTCAAGTTATCGAATACATACCACTCCCCAGACGAGGCGGGGGCCGCATTAAAAATATTGTAACAATGTGAAGCCTATTGGATTCATGCTTTAGGCACTCTCCATCCAAGGGGTCGCAAAACAGATTACGATCTGTTGTCCTTTATCTAGGTCCATAAGTACTCAATTCACATTATCTGCTGAGACTACATTGTGCATGGGTATTGAAACAATGAATTACAGGTCCTTCTCAAAAAATTAGCATATAGTGCTAAATTTCATTATTTTCCATAATGTAATGATTACAATTAAACTTTCATATATTTTAGATTCATTACACACCAACTGAAATTTGTCAGGTCTTTTATTGTTTTAATACTGATGATTTTGGCATACAACTCCTGATAACCCAAAAAACCTGTCTCAAAAAATTAGCATATCAAGAAAAGGTTCTCTAAACGACCTATTACCCTAATCTTCTGAATCAACTAATTAACTCTAAACACATGCAAAAGGCTTTTAAAAACTCCCTGCCTGGTTCATTACTCAAAACCCCCATCATGGGTAAGACTAGAGACCTGACTGATGTCAAGAAGGCCATCATTGACACCCTCAAGCAAGAGGGTAAGACCCAGAAAGAAATTTCTCAACAAATAGGCTGTTCCCAGAGTGCTGTATCAAGGCACCTCAATGGGAAGTCTGTTGGAAGGAAACAATGTGGCAGAAAACGCTGTACAACGAGAAGAGGTGACCGGACCCTGAGGAAGATTGTGGAGAAGGACCGATTCCAGACCTTGGGGGACCTGAGGAAGCAGTGGACTGAGTCTGGTGTAGAAACATCCAGAGCCACCGTGCACAGGCGTGTGCAGGAAATGGCTACAGGTGCCGCATTCCCCAGGTAAAGCCACTTTTGAACCATAAACAGCGGCAGAAGCGCCTGACCTGGGCTACAGAGAAGCAGCACTGGACTGTTGCTAAGTGGTCCCAAGTATTTTTTTCTGATGAAAGCAAATTTTGCATGTCATTCGGAAATCAAGGTGCCAGAGTCTGGAGGAAGACTGGGGAGAAGGAAATGCCAAAATGCCTGAAGTCCAGTGTCAAGTACCCACAGTCAGTGATGGTGTGGGGTGCCATGTCAGCTGCTGGTGTTGGTCCACTGTGTTTCATCAAGGGCAGGGTCAATGCAGCTAGCTATCAGGAGATTTTGGTGCACTTCATGCTTCCATCAGCTGAAATGCTTTATGGAGATGAAGATTTAATTTTTCAGCACGACCTGGCACCTGCTCACAGTGCCAAAACCACTGGTAAATGGTTTACTGACCATGGTATTACTGTGCTCAATTGGCCTGCCAACTCTCCTGACCTGAACCCCATAGAGAATCTGTGGGATATTGTGAAGAGAAAGTTGAGAGACGCAAGACCCAACACTCTGGATGAGCTTAAGGCCGCTATCGAAGCATCCTGGGCCTCCATAACACCTCAGCAGTGTCACAGGCTGATTGCCTCCATGCCACGCCGCATTGGAGCAGTCATTTCTGCAAAAGGATTCCCGACCAAGTATTGAGTGCATAACTGAACTTTATTATTTGATGTTTTTTTTGTTTGTTTTTAAAAAACACTTTTATTTTATTGGACGGTTGAAATATGTTAATTTTTTGAGACAGGTTTTTTGGGTTATCAGGAGTTGTATGCCAAAATCATCAGTATTAAAACAATAAAAGACCTGACAAATTTCAGTTGGTGTGTAATGATTCTAAAATATATGAAAGTTTAATTGTAATCATTACATTATGGAAAATAATGAAATTTAGCACTATATGCAAATTTTTTGAGAAGGACCTGTATATATCATCACCTTCATATTGTATTTACAATATATCAACTGTGACTAATTTTCTCTCACACTCTATTATACCAATTGATACAGATACATGTTACCACCTACCCATTTATCATCTCCTACCACGTACCTACTATCTTCTTTGCAGCCTGGTAGTTTATTCTAAATACCTCTCCTCCAATTGAAATAGCATTGATTTATTATGCATTATGACGGACTTTTTCCAGTTCCTGTGATCTTATATGTACAGCTATGAGCAATGGCTATTGTTTCTCCTGTATGTGCTTACAATACAATATTTCTTGACCAATGAATGATTTACTGTATATACTTTGTTTTTTATTCTAAGTTTTTTAATGTAATATACCACGTTGTAGTTATTTATTTCTTGTTTTTCGTTTTTCTCTTTTTTATATGTAGTAACTGAGGAAGGCCGATTGTGGCCGAAACGTTTATGTGTTTATTACCTTTGCTGCATTAAACTACAAAAAACTTAATCACAAGTTGAGTGCCTAGCTCACTTTTCTGTCCAAAAAGGGGTGGTGGCCCAAAAAGGGGCAGCGGCGAATGCCCCACTGGACTATAGCTGAGAACAGCGAAGTTCATGCTATGCAGGTTCATGCTATAGTGTGGATTGCTTGGCCAATGAGTCGTCACGACTGTGTCCCATCTGGCTGGATGGAGAACGTGTGATGGGACTGGTAGACCCGGGGAGTGGAGTGTCCTTACTAAGAGCCCCTCCGGAACACTCTAGGTCACCTGGGACAGAAGTAAGCGGCAGATGTGAGGACGTTAAAGGTGTCCTGAAAGACTGCCTACACATTGTCGTGGGTGATGTTTCCACGTACCATGAGGTGAGTGTAGTCCTGGACTTGCCGTATCCCATGGTAATCGGTCGGGACTCGGAAGTACTGTGGGACTGGTGAATACAGGGAGAGGTGTCTAAGCATGGAGGAGGAGGTGTGATGGTGTGGGGGTGTTTTGCTGGTGACACTGTTGGGGATTTATTCAAAATTGAAGGCATATTGAACCAGCATGGCTACCACAGCATCTTGCAACGGCATGCTATTCCATCCGGTTTGCGTTTAGCTGGACCATCATTTACTTTTCAACAGGACAATGACCCCAAACACACCTCCAGGCTATTTGACCAAGAAGGAGAGTGATGGGTTGCTACGCCAGATGACCTGGCTTCCACAGTCACCAGACCTGAACCCAATCGAGATGGTTTTGGGTGAGCTGGACCGCAGAGTGAAGTCTAAAGAGCCAACAAGTGCTAAGCATCTCTGGGAACTCCTTCAAGATTGTTGGAAGACCATTTCCTGTAACTACCTCTTGAAGCTCATCAAGAGAATTCCAAGAGTGTGCAAAGCAGTCATCAAAGCAAAAGGTGGCTACTTTTGAAGAACCTAGAATATAATACATATTTTCAGTTGTTTCACACTTTTTTGTTAAGTATATAATTCCACATGTGTTAATTCATAGTTTTGATGCCTTCAGTGTGAATGTACAATTTTCATAGTCATGAAAATATAGAAAAATCTTTAAATGAGAAGGTGTGTCCAAACTTTTGGTCTGTACTGTAATTCATCCTGGTGTATATATCCCTCATCCTGGTAGATGTCTGTCATCCTGGGCCCCATCTTGGTATATATCCCCTATCCTGGTAAATGTCCCTTATCCTGGGCACCATCCTAGGTATATGTCCCTTATCCTAGTATATATATATATATATTATATATATATATTTATACATATATATATTGTGAGACAGTGAGAGTATGTGTGTTGAATGGGGTGTACATTTCACCTAGATACTTTGCTGACTGGTATAAGGGAAATGTATGGCTTTGTAAATCTAGTGGTAGAGAAAGGTCACTACACCTTACATTCAGTACACACTTGCAGCTCAGGCCTGAAACCACTCAGCTGTTAATTAGGAGACCAGAAGTAGGTGTCTGCGAACACAGACAGAGAGCTCGCTTAGTCTGGACAAGGAGTCCAGGCACAAGAAGGAGTCTCCAGGAGTATGAGCTGTCTCAGTCTGGGTGCTCGATGTACCCGGACACAGGAGTAGTCTCTGTGAGAATCCATGCGGATAGCTGCTGAATAGGAGGGGAGCTCTCTCAAGTCTGGACGTTGGATATGCCTTCAGACACAAGGAGGAGACTCTGTGAAACTCCATGCTGGTAATACTGAACATATGTGTTGTTTTGGGGACAGGCTGTTAGAGTCTGGACCCGGATAGAGAGGGAAATCTATCTAAGTGTAGTAAGTGGCTGGACAAGCCCAGGTCTTATGTTTATGATTTGGTTTTGATTATGTTCTGTTTGCTGTGGACTTTAATAAAACTGGTTGCGGCCAGTTTTTACCAGAACTGCTGTCTGTGAATGAACTGTTTCCGTGCCACTCCGTCTACCCGGACGGCGATCCCAGAGCTATATCCCCTGAAAAGCTTACAATTGGTGCTGGAATGTGCGTGCAGCACAGTGGCGAGAGACAGCAATAAAAGGAGAAGTCTGTTGAAGCAGCAGCAGAAAAAAAAAAAAAAAAGTGTGTCAGCAAAAACGTCTGATTGGAGCAGTCTTAAAGAGACAGTAGCCCTAATAGACTTTGCAAAGAAAAAAAAAAAAGTGTCTGCACAGCAAGGCTGAATTTTCTGTGGAAAAGACTGTGGAGTGTGTATGTCTTGAGTGAAGACTGCCGTTGTTGAGACAGAGAAGTCTGACAGCATGGATGACAGCATGGAGGCGCTGTTTGAACAAATGGCGCAAGTTAATGTGCAACATAAGACTGCCGTGGTTGAGACAGATAAGTCCGTCAGTATGGAGGAGCTCGTTGAGTACCTGGTCCAGGTCCAGCGAAGCATGCAGCAGAGCAAGGAGCGGCAGCGCCTGCAGCACCAGCAGCGCATGCAGCAGGCCCAGCAGCAATTCCTGCAGCAGCAGGAGAATAACCGGTTATTTGTTGAGCAGATGGCAGCACAAAAAAAGGATTTCGGTGCCGCGTCCCGAAGTAATGTGGCAAAGTCACCTGCATTGTCCGCTGTAAAGAAGGCGGTAAGACGGACCCTGAAAAAGATGACGCCTCGTGACGATGTGGAGGCATATCTCACTATGTTTGAGGGACTGGCAGAGAAGGAGAATCTGCCACTATCTGAATGGGCCATGATGGTCGCACCCTATCTGACTGGAGAACCCCAAAGGGCTTATGCTGACCTGAGCGAGCAGGACAGCCAAGACTATGCCAAGCTGAAAGCGGAGATTCTTGCCCGGCTGGGTGTTACGGTGACAGCCCGTGCCAGGGGAGTTCATGACTGGAGATGCAGTTGGGAGTCTGCCGTCGGCAACCCTGCTCATGGGATCAAGGAGGTGATAGTGGACCGCTACACCAGCGCACGTCCTCCTGAGGTACAGCCGGAGGTCGGACAACGAGACCACCCAGACGCCCCTCGTCTGGTCAGCCTGAGGGAGAGGGCCTTCGCTACCAAAGGCTGCCTCCGTGACCAGCCGTCTGAGAGGTCGTCACTTCAGAGTTCCTGGACGCCGAACTCTCCCGGTAAGAGCGTTCCAGCTGTTGGGGTCATGTGGGTGGGATAGTGTGATGGACAGTGTTGGAGATGTCGTGAAATTGCAGCCAACTGTCCAATAGAGGGGGAGCCTATGGATTGTGATGTTGGCAGATCCCTCTCTCCCTGCGCAGAACCTGTGTGTGTGTCCACCTCAGCCGAAGAGACTGGACCACAGGTGTCCTCGGTGGTTGTAAATGACTGCCCAGCACAGGCCCTCTTGGACTCGGAGAGTCAGTGACTTCCGTGTGTGACAGCCTGATTGATAGGGACTTCATCCCTGATAAACACCTGAGTGTGTTGTGTGTCCATGGAGACACCAAAGTCTACCCAGAGACTGTCGTGGACTTGATCCCCAAACGCGGGGAGGTTTCATGTGAAGTGGGGGTAGTGAAGAACCGGGTGCACCCCGTCACATTGGGTAATGACTTTCCCCGGTCTAAGGATCTCTGGGGGAAAAATGTTTCTGATGGACAGTGTGATGAAGCTCCTACTGAGGGTGCGCAGTCCCGAGGGGCGGAACACAATGCTAGTGGGCCGTTAAACTTATGTGATAATGATGATGATGATAATGATAATGATGATGATGATCATGATAATGATGACGACCATGATAATGATGCTGATAATGATAATGATGATGATCATGATAGTGATGATGATACTGATCATAATCATGATAATGATATTGATAGTGATGATGACTGTGATAGAGATGAAATTCCTTTGCAGGTGATGGTGGGAGACGAGGATGGTGGTTCTCGGGAACCAAGTGTCCCTGACTTACCTGTGTCCTGTGACAATTTTGAGAGTGAACAATGGCGAGACCCCACTCTTAAAACGGCACAGGAAAATATAATTGTTCTAAATGAGGTTTCTCAAGAGCCTGGCTCTGAGGAGAGGTTTCCTCATGTTGCCATAAACACTAACCTGTTGTATAGGGACACTGAAGTCCAGGGAGAGGTCGTGAGCCAGCTCCTAGTACCTGAGCTATATAGAAGTATAGTGCTGGGGTTGTCACATAGTCACATACTTGAGGGACCAGATGGTGAAGTTAATGTTGTGGATGACATGTTAACTAAGGTTCCAGATCAGGATGTGAATGAGAATGAATTGTATACCCTGAAAGTGAGCAGGATGAGAATGAGAATGAATTGTATAACCCTGAAAGTGAGCCGGAGGTGGCTGAGAAAAAGGGGTCAGACAGGGATAGTGGTAGTGATAGTGAATCATCTGATGACAATAAAGCAACCAGTGCAAATGAGGAAGGCATGGTAGCAGAGGAGGTTGAGAGTCCTGAGAAGAAAGCTGATGCTGACCTTACAGCCGGACAGAAGATGGCATCTGAAGATGTTTTACAGTTGGCCGGTTCCCTGGCGAAGACTAAGGTGAAAGGAGGAGAGCTGAGCTTTGAAGGCAAGACTCTGAGACTGAACACAGCACAAGTGGAGGCTGTTGGAAGTGGGAAGTTGTCGGCGTGTGGTGTGGATCTGCATCATGCCAGGGACTCTGAGGGAGATGCTGCAGAGGTGGAAGGAGCCATAGAAGTGGTAGTCACCAAGCCAGATGCCTCATCAGAAGCTGAGGTCTCAAGTGAAGCTGTGAGGAACAAGACTGAAGATATGGGGACTGACTCTGTCCAGGAATCTGTTTCTGCCAAAGACAGCGGCGTGGACGGGTTACGGTTCGGATCAGTAGCTGCAACTCGTGAAGCTCAGGCTGGAAGTTCGGCGCCCGGAGCCCCAGCGGTGTTCCCGAGTGACACCAAGGATCTGGATAAATCACAAGATGAGATTTTGAGACATCAGGCTGGCATTGGTGAGCTCAAGCGCACTTTCATGGAGTCTACATCGGAGCCACGTCCCAACAAATGGGAAAAGCGATGTGTCACTCCGTTGCCGCTGCAGACACACGGGAGCTCAGATGGGATGCAGAACGTGGTGGAAGAGAAGAATCCGGCGGGTTCTGAGTAAACAGATGCAGCTATCAAGGAGAACTTGAAAGCCGGAATAAATGGAAATATTGGAGACCATAATGATGTGACTGAAGAGGTAGAATGTAAGACTGACGGTAGGGCTTCTGAGCATGTTCTACCAGAAGAGCCTGAAGAAGGGGCCGAAGACATAAAAGACGTCCAACAGGTACCAGATGAATTGATGACTTCTCAGAAAAAACTCCAAACTGTGATGAAGGAGTGTGATGAAAGCCATGAGCATCTTCGTGAGAAGGTCAATGAAGTAAAAGGAAGGATACAGGGAATCTCTTCGTTGCAAGAGCAAATGCTGCTTAATAAGTCTAAGGCTCTATATAAGAATGCTGTTGTCACGGTAGAACATTACAATTCAGCTGGAGACTTAGCGGATGAATTATGTGTACTGCAAAAGAAAAACGATCAGCTCCTTCTACAGTCCCAATCATTTGAACAGAGTAGCTTAAAATGGTCAGAGACCATGGCAGAGGAGCTTAAGGTCTCTGAAATAGACTTTATGAGTCAACCGATATTCAAGAAAATAGATGTGCTAAAGAGGGTTCAAGGGGAACTAGAGAAAAGTGAAAAACCCCCTATACCTTCTGTGATAGTTGGTGACACATGGTCAGTGCACCAAGGACAGGAGGTACGTGAGTTTCTGAGGAAGAGTCAGCAGAAGTGTTCTGATGTGCCGGGTCGTACTTCTCTGGCCAGGCACTATATCGAAACTGAGCCCGGCCCTAAGGTCAAGATGAAACCGTGCAGGATACCCGAGGCCCGCAGAGAGCATAGGCCTGGGAGGGTACAGGGTAGTGCAGATGCTTCAGATGAAGAGAAAGCTGATGTTGGCTATGGCTCAGGTGAAGATACAGATGACAGTAGTGAAGATGAAGCTGATGAGGCCATGACTGGTCCAGAGTTCACTGTCTCTTTTGGATTGTTGACCAGCCCTCCGGTCTGGATGACCAGCCCTCCGGTCTGGAGAAGAGGGGGGGGATATGTGAGACAGTGAGAGTATGTGTGTTGAATGGGGTGTACATTTCACCTAGATACTTTGCTGACTGGTATAAGGGAAATGTATGGCTTTGTAAACATAGTGGTAGAGAAAGGTCACTACACCTTACATTCAGTACACACTTGCAGCTCAGGCCTGAAACCACTCAGCTGTTAATTAGGAGACCAGAAGTAGGTGTCTGCGAACACAGACAGAGAGCTCGCTTAGTCTGGACAAGGAGTCCAGGCACAAGAAGGAGTCTCCAGGAGTATGAGCTGTCTCAGTCTGGGTGCTCGATGTACCCCGGACACAGGAGTAGTCTCTGTGAGAATCCATGCGGATAGCTGCTGAATAGGAGGGGAGCTCTCTCAAGTCTGGACGTTGGATATACCTTCAGACACAAGGAGGAGACTCTGTGAAACTCCATGCTGGTAACTACTGAACATATGTGTTGTTTTGGGGACAGGCTGTTAGAGTCTGGACCCGGATAGAGAGGGAAATCTATCTAAGTGTAGTAAGTGGCTGGACAAGCCCAGGGCTTATGTTTATGATTTGGTTTTGATTATGTTCTGTTTGCTGTGGACTTTAATAAAACTGGTTGCGGCCAGTTTTTACCAGAACTGCTGTCTGTGAATGAACTGTTTCCGTGCCACTCCGTCTACCCGGACGGCGATCCCAGAGCTCTATCCCCTGAAAAGCTTACAATATATATATATATAGTCCCCATACTGGTATATGCTCCTTATCCAGGGACCCATAACGGTATATACACACACGTGGTCATAATTGTTGGTACCCCTCGTTTAATGACAGAAAAACCTACAATGGTGATAGAAATAACTTGAACCGCACAAAAATAATAATAAATGAAAAATCTATGAAAATGAACAAATGAAAGTCAGACATTGTCTTTTCAACCATGCTTCCACGGAATTAAAAAAAAAATAAAACTCATGAAATGGGCCTGGACAGAAATGATAGTACCCCAAAAAATAATGTGACAAAAGGGACATGTTAAATCACGGTGTGTCCACTAATTAGCATCACAGGTGTCTACAATCTTGGAATCATGAGTGCGAGTGGGCCTGTATACAGGGCTACAGATACTCACTGTGCTGTTTGGTTACATGGTGTGTATCACACTCAACATGAACCCGAGGAAGTGAAGGAAAGAGTTGTCTCAGGAGATTAGAAAGAAAATTATAAAAGGAGAGACTTGGAGCTACTGACGAAATTAGTCCATATGTCCAGATTAGTTGAGCCCAAACACATGAGGCAGAAGGGTGCACATCCAAGCTAGTAAGTGTAGCAATAGCAGTAAAGGAAACGTATTTCTGAACATCTCACTAATATCGCAAACAAAAAATGCATGTTATTCAGGTGCAGCAAAACATTTCCTGAATTTCCACCAAGGAGATATTTCTTCCTTCAGTTTTTTTGCATTTGAAAAAATTTTTCACCCTGCACGAGGGGGTAAACAAACAGAAAATGCTTTTTATCTGTGAAGCTTTCTGGATTCTTAAATTCAATACTAAGTTTCCGGCAGGTATGAATTCCAAAAATGATTTTTTTACATTTATTAGAGTGTTTTTTTTTCTCACAATTTTTTGTATCGATATACCAATAATTGCGTTTGTGCTCTGCATTTGTATCATATGAATGAATAACTATTATACCTAATGTCTATACAATAATAATTTCATGGGTTTTAAAAAAAATTTTTCATGCATATGTTGCTGAGAGCAACAAAGGTTTTCGCAATGTTTAATAGAGGGCACCAACACTCAATGTTTTCATGCGCATCAAATATTTCGCAATCCACAGTTCAAATTTAAATAAGCATGTATTCTAAAAATGGTTTGAAAATAACATGTCTTAGGCTACTTTCACACTTGCGTTTTTTAGCGCTGCGTATCGAGCGCACATCCTCGAAAATTTAGTAAAATTTAAAAACCCCAAAAATTTCACACATAAAAACTTTTCTGTTTTTACCCCCCGGGGGGGTAAAATTTTTTTTTAAAAGAAAAAACTAAGGAAAAAATATCCCTTGGGGGAAATTCGGGAAAATTTTTTGCGGCAAAAAAAAATAACATGCTTTTTTGTTTCGTTTTTATGAATGTTCAGAAAATTTCCCCCAAAGGGGCTATTGCTACATTACATTGGGGATGGCCCCCTTCCCTCAGGGTTTTTGGGGCCCAAAAAAATCTGGACATAGGAAAAAAATTTTCCCCCGTCATAGCCCAAAAAAGGGTTTCCCCCCTTTTTTTAATTTTTTTTCTAATCTCCTGAGAAAATTTTTTTCCCCTTCACCCCGGGGGGGGTTTTATGTTGATGGATAACCACCTGAACCCCAAAAACAGCACGGGGTCCCCTGACCCGAAGGGCCCCACTCACCCAAAAGATTTTTAGACACCTGGATCTAATTAGGGACCCCCCGTGTTTAAAAACATGCCCTTTTTTCCCAATTTTTTTTTGGGGACAAATTTTTGGGCCAGGCCCATTTATGAGTTTTTTTTTTTTTTAATTCCGGGAAGCAGGTGAAAAGAATGTTTTGACTTTCATTTGTTCTTTTTCATATTTTTTTTGTTTTATTATTTTTTTGGGGGGTTTTTAAAATTATTTAAAACACCATTGGGGGTTTTCTCCCCATTAAACGGGGGTCCAACAATTATGCCAGTGTGTTAAAACCTTGGGGTCCCGGGAAAGGACAAAACCCCAGTTGGGGACTAATAAAATAAAAATTTTGTAATTTTTTTTGGGGGGATAAACCGGGGACCCGCCCGGGTAGACGGGGGGGGCCCGGGGAAAATTTTCATTCCAGACAGAATTTTCGGTAAAAACGGCCCCCACCATTTTTTAAAAGTCCACAGCAAACAGAACATAACAAAAACCAAATCAAAACCCCAAAACCCTTTTTGTCCACCATTTACACCTTAGAAATTTCCCTCCTACCGGGGGTTCCAGACTCTAACACCTTTTCCCCAAAACAACAAAAAATTTCAAATTTTACCAGCAGGATTTCACAAGTCCCTCCTTGTGTCTAAGGCATACCAACATCCAACTTGAAGACCCCCCTCCTATTCACCAGCAACCCATGGATTCTCACAGAGACTACCTTCCCCCGGGGGTACACGGCCCCAAACCCCTGAGACAGTCAACTCCTGGAACCCTTTTTGTGCCTGGCCCCCTTGCCAGACTAAGGAGCCCCCGCTGTGTTCGCGACCCTACTCGGCCCTTTAACCTGGGGGGTTTCAGGCCTGAGCTCAAGTGGAACTAATGTAAGGTTAGAAAACCTTTCTCACCACTAGTTTAAAACCTATTTTTTCCCAAAAACCAGTCGCAAAAAAACTAGGGAAATGTACCCCCATTCAACACACAACTCTCCTGTCTCCATACCCCCCCCCCCCTTCTCCACCCCGGGGGGCTGGCACCAACCGGGCGGGGTTTAACAACCAAAGAGACAGTGAACTCGACCACCCCAGGCCCTCATCACTTCATTTCACTACTGCAACTGACTTCCCTGCCATACCCAACAAAAAATTTCTTCATCTAAATTTCCGCACTACCCTGACCCTCCCGGGCCTATCTTTCTGGGGCCTCGGGACCTGCAGGGTTTCACTTACCTTTGGGGCCGGGGGCTCAGTTTCGAAAAAGGGCCCGGGCCCCCAAAAGACGACCCGCACATCAGAACCTTCTCTGACTCTTCCTCAAAAACTCACGTACCCCTGCCTTGGTCACTGACCATGTGTCACCCAAATTCACAAAGGGAAGGGGGGTTTTTTTTTTCTCATTCCCCTTGAAACCCCCTTTTACACATTATTTTTTTTGAATACCCTTTTTACCCCATAAAGTCTTTTCCCCCGACCCTTTAAACTCCTCTGCCAGGTCTCTACCATTTAAGCTACACGGGGCAAAAAGGGGCCCCGTAAAAAAGCTGATCTTTTTTTTTTTCTTTTCCCAAAAAAAAAACACCGTAAGTCTCCACTGAATTTTAATTTCTCCCCCCAACACATTCTTATATAAGCCTTAGACTTTTTAAGGGGACTTTGCTCTTGAACCCCAAAGTTCCCCCCTTTTCCTTCCTTTTTTAATTTTTATTGCCTTCTCAAAGATGCTCGCTTTCATAAAAACCCCCATCACAGTTTGGGGGTTTTTTTTTGAGAAGTCATAATTTTATCGGGACCTTTTTGGATGCTTTTATGTCTTGGCCCCTTCTTCGGGGTCTTCGGGGGAAAAAAAACTCAGAACCCCCACCGCAGTCCCCACATTCACCTTCCCGCACATCTTAGGGGCTCCATTTCCATTTTTCCCCGGTTTCAAGTTCAATTGATAGCGAAAATGTATACTCGAACCCCCCCCGGTTTTTTCTTTCCCCCCCAGGGGCTGCACCCCCTCTGGGGCTCCCTTCCGCGGGAAGGAGTGACACATCCTTTTTTCCCTTTGTTTGGGGCGTGGCTCCGAGTAGACCCCTGAAAGGCGTTAGCTCCCCAAAAAACCCGCCTAAAATTTCCCAAAAACCTTTTTTGTGATTTACCAACCGGTTCACCGGAACCCGCTGGGGCTCCGCCCCGAATTTTCCCCCTGAGCTTTACGAGTTCACACTGATCCCAACCGTAACCCTCCCGCCGCGTTTTTGGCAGAAACGATTCCTGGACAATCAGTCCCCATTCTTCACCCCTTTGTCCCCACAGCTTCATTGAAAACCCAGCTTGATGGGGCACTGGCTTGGGGACAACCCCTTTTTAGGGGCCCCTTCCCCCTCTGCAGCATCCCCTCAAGCCCTGGCATGATCAGACCACACCCACGCCGACAATTCCCAAAATTTCCAAAGCCCCACTTTGCGTGTTCATCTCAGAGCTTGCCTTCAAGCTCAGCTCCCTCCTTTCACCTTAGTCTTCGCCAGGGAACCGGCCAACTGTAAAACATCTTCAGATGCCACTCTTCCGTCCGGCTGTAAGGTCAGCATCAGCTTTCTTCTCAGGACTCTCCAACCTCCTCTGCTACCATGCCTTCCTCATTTGCACTGGTTGCTTTAATTGTCATCAGATGATTCACTATCACTACCACTATCCCTGTCTGACCCCTTTTTCTCAGCCACCTCCGGCTCACTTTCAGGGTTATACAATTCATTTCTCATTCTCATCCGCTCACTTTCAGGGGTATACAATTCATTCTCATTCACATCCTGATCTGGAACCTTAGTTAAACATGTCATCCACAAACATTAACCTTCACCATCTGGTCCCTCAAGTATGTGACTATGTGACAAACCCCAGCACTATACTTCTATATAGCTCAGGTACTAGGAGCTGGCTCACGACCTCTCCCTGGACTTCAGTGTCCCTAATACAACAGGTTAGTGTTTATGGCAACATGAGGAAACCTCTCCTCAGACCAGGCTCTTGGGAAACCCTCATTTAGAACAATTATATTTTCCTGTGCCGTTTTAAGAGTGGGGTCTCGCCATTGTTCACTCTCAAAAATTGTCACAGGACCACAGGTAATCAGGGACACTCGTTCCCGAGAACCACCATCCTCTCTCCCACCATCACCTGCAAAAGGAATTTCATATCTATCCAGTCATCATCACTATCAATATCATTATCATGATTATAATCATATCATCATCACTATCATGATCATCATCATTATCATTATCAGCATCATTATCATGGTCGTCATCATTATCATGATCATCATCATCATTATCATTATCATCATCATCATCATCATTTATCACATAAGTTTAACGGCCCACTAGCATTTGTGGGTTCCGCCCTGGGGACTGCGCACCCTCAGAGGAGCTTACATCACACTGTCCATCAGAAACATTTTTCCCCCAGAGATCCTTAGACCGGGGAAAGTCATTACCCAATATGACGGGGTGCACCCGGTTCTTCACACCCCCACTTCACATGAAACCTCCTCGCGTTTGGGGATCAAGTCCACGACAGTCTCTGGGTAGACTTTGGTGTCTCCCTGGACACACACCACACTCAGGTGTTTATCAGGGATGAAGTCCCTATCAATCAGGCTGTCACACACGGAAGTCACTGAACTCTCCGAGTCCAAGAGGGCCTGTGCTGGGCAGTCATTTACAACCACCGAGGACACCTGTGGTCCAGTCTCTTCGGCTGAGGTGGACACACACACAGGTTCTGCGCAGGGAGAGAGGGATCTGCCAACATCACAATCCATAGGCTCCCCCTCTATTGGACAGTTGGCTGCAATTTCACGACATCTCCAACACTGTCCATCACACTTTCCCACCCACATGACCCCAAACAGCTGGAACGCTCTTACCGGGAGAGTTCGGCGTCCAGGAACTCTGAAGTGACGACCCTCAGACGGCTGGTCACGGAGGCAGCCTTTGGTAGCGAAGGCCCTCTCCCTCAGGCTGACCAGACGAGGGGCCGTCCGGGTGGTCTCGTTGTCCGACCTCCGGCTGTACCTCAGGAGAACGTGCCCCTGGTGTAGCGGTCCACTATCACCTCCTTGATCCCATGAGCAGGTTTGCCGACGGCAAAACTCCCAACTGCATCTCCAGTCATGAACTCCCCTGGCAGGGCTGTCACCGTAACACCCAGCCGGGCAAGAATCTCCGCTTTCAGCTTGGCATAGTCTTGGCTGTCCTGCTCGCTCTGGTCAGCATAAGCCCCTTTGGGGTTTCCCAGTCAGATAGGGTGCGACCATCATGGCCCATTCAGATGTGGCAGATTCTCCTTCTCTGCCAGTCCCTCAAAACATAGTGAGATATGCCTCCACATCGTCACGAGGCGTCATCTTTTTCAGGGTCCGTCTTACCGCCTTCTTTAAAAGCGGACAATGCAGGTGACTTTGCCACATTACTTCGGGACGCGGCACCGAAATCCTTTTTTTGTGCTGCCATCTGCTCAACAAATAACCGGTTATTCTCCTGCTGCTGCAGGAATTGCTGCTGGCCTGCTGCATGCGCTGCTGGTGCTGCAGGCGCTGCCGCTCCATGCTCTGCTGCATGCTTCGCTGGGGCCCGGACCAGGTACTCAACGACTCCTCCATACTGCCGGACTTATCTGTCTCAACCACGGCAGTCTTATGTTGCACATTAACTTGCGCCATTTGTTCAAACAGCACCTCCATTTCTGTCCCTCCATGCTGTCAGACTTCTCTGTCTCAACAACGGCAGTCTTCACTCAAGACATACACACTCCACAGTCTTTTCCACAGAAAATTCAGCCTTGCTGTGCAGACACTTTTTTTTTTTTTCTTTGCAAAGTCTATTAGGGCTACTGTCTCTTTAAGACTGCTCCAATCAACGTTTTTGCTGACACACTTTTTTTTTTTTTTTCTGCTGCTGCTTCAACAGACTTTTCCTTTTATTGCTGTCTCTCGCCACTGTGCTGCACGCACATTCCAGC
Source organism: Oophaga sylvatica (assembly GCA_033576555.1). Taxonomy (NCBI): domain Eukaryota; kingdom Metazoa; phylum Chordata; class Amphibia; order Anura; family Dendrobatidae; genus Oophaga; species Oophaga sylvatica. The sequence continues at coordinate 50,514 of JARQOD010002772.1, read as the reverse complement.
ACCAATTGTAAGCTTTTCAGGGGATATAGCTCTGGGATCGCCGTCCGGGTAGACGGAGTGGCACGGAACAGTTCATTCACAGACAGCAGTTCTGGTAAAAACTGGCCGCAACCAGTTTTATTAAAGTCCACAGCAAACAAACATAATCAAACCAAATCATAAACATAAGCCCTGGCTTGTCCAGCCACTTACTACACTTAGATAGATTTCCCTCTCTATCCGGGTCCAGACTCTAACCAGCCTGTCCCCAAAACAACACATTATGTTCAGTATTTACCAGCATGGAGTTTCACAGAGTCTCCTCCTTGTGTCTGAAGGCATATCCAACGTCCAGACTTGAGAGAGCTCCCCTCCTATTCAGCAGCTACCGATGGATTCTCACAGAGACTACTCCTGTGTCCGGGTACATCGAGCACCCAGACTGAGACAGCTCATACTCCTGGAGACTCCTTCTTGTGCTGGACCCCTTTGTCCAGACTAAGCGAGCTCCTGTCTGTGTTCGCAGACACCTACTTCTTGTCTCCTAATTAACAGCTGAGTGGTTTCAGGCCTGAGCTGCAAGTGTGTACTGAATGTAAGGTGTAGTGACCTTTCTCTACCACTAGGTTTTACAAAGCCATACATTTCCCTTATACCAGTCAGCAAAGTATCTAGGTGAAATTTTACACCCCATTCAACACACATACTCCACTGTCTCACAATATAATATATGTATATAATATACAGTATATATACTAGGATAAGGGACATATACCTAGGATGGTGCCCAGGATAAGGGACATTTACCAGGATAGGGGATATATACCAAGATGGGGCCCAGGAGACAGACAACTACCAGGATGGGGGAAATATATACACCAGGATGAATTACAGTACAGACCAAAAGTTTGACACACCTTCTCATTTAAAGATTTTTCTATATTTTCATGACTATGAAAATTGTACATTCACACTGAAGGCATCAAAACTATGAATTAACACATGTGGAATTATATACTTAACAAAAAAGTGTGAAACAACTGAAAATATGTATTATATTCTAGGTTTTTCAAAATTTAGCCACCTTTTGCTTTGATGACTGCTTTGCACACTCTTGGAATTCTCTTGATGAGCTTCAATAGGTACTTACAGGAAATGGTCTTCCAACAATCTTGAAGGAGTTCCCAGAGATGCTTAGCACTTGTTGGCTCTTTTGCCTTCACTCTGCGGTCCAGCTCACCCAAAACCATCTCGATTGGGTTCAGGTCTGGTGACCTGTGGAAGCCAGGTCATCTGGCGTAGCAACCCATCACTCTCCTTCTTGGTCAAATAGCCTGGAGGTGTGTTTGGGGTCATTGTCCTGTTGAAAAGTAAATTGATGGTCCATGCTAAACGCAAACCGGATGGAATAGATGCCGTTGCAAGATGCTGTGGTAGCCATGCTGGTTCAATATGCCTTCAATTTTGAATAAATCCCCAACAGTGTCACCAGCAAAACACCCCCACACCATCACACCTCCTCCTCCATGCTTAGACACCTCTCCCTGTATTCACCATCCCACAGTACTTCCGAGTCCCGACGTTACCATGGGATACGGGAAGTCCAGGACACACCTCACCTCATGGAACGTGGAAAACATCACCCACGACAATGTGTAGGCAGTCTTTCAGGACACCTTTAACGTCCCACATCTGCCGCTTACTTCTGTCCCAGGTGACCTAGAGTGTTCCGGAGGGCTCTTAGTAAGGACACTCCACTCCCGGGTTCTACCAGTCCCATCACACGTTCTCCATCCAGCCAGATGGGACACAGTCGTGACGACTCATTGGCCAAGCAATCCACACTATAGCATGAACCTGCATAGCATGAACTTCGCTGTTCTCAGCTATAGTCCAGTGGGGCATTCGCCGCTGCCCCCTTTTTGGGCCACCACCCCTTTTTGGACAGAAAAGTGAGCTAGGCACTCAACTGTGATTAAGTTTTTTGTAGTTTAATGCAGCAAAGGTAATAAACACATAAACGTTTCGGCCACAATCGGCCTTCCTCATTACTACATATAAAAAAGAGAAAAACGAAAAACAAGAAATAAATAACTACAAAGGGTATATTACATTAAAAAACTTAGAATAAAAAACAAAGTATATACAGTAAATCATTCATTGGTCAAGAAATATTTGTATTGTAAGCACATACAGGAGAAACAATAGCCATTGCTCATAGCTGTACATATAAGATCACAGGAACTGGAAAAAGTCCGTCTATAATGCATAATAAATCAATGCTATTTCAATTGGAGGAGAGGTATTTAGAATAAACTACCAGCTGCAAAGAAGATAGTAGGTACGTGGTAGGAGATGATAAATGGGTAGGTGGTAACATGTATCTGTATAATTGGTATAAAAGAGTGTGAGAGAAAAAATTTGTCACAGTTGATATATTGTAAATACAATATGAAGGTGATGATATATACAGGTCCTTCTCAAAAAATTTGCATATAGTGCTAAATTTCATTATTTTCCATAAAGTAATGATTACAATTAAACTTTCATATATTTAGAATCATTACACACAACTGAAATTTGTCAGGTCTTTTATGTTTTAATACTGATGATTTGGCATACAACTCCTGATAACCCAAAAAACCTGTCTCAAAAAATTAAACATAATTTCAACCGTCCAATAAAATAAAAGTGTTTTTTAAAAACAAAAAAAAAAACATCAAATAATAAAGTTCAGTTATGCACTCAATACTTGGTCGGGAATCCTTTTGCAGAAAATGACTGCTCCAATGCGGCGTGCATGGGGCATTCAGCCTGTGACACTGCTGAGGTGTTTATGGGGCCCAGGATGCTTCGATAGCGGCCTTAAGCTCATCCAGAGTGTTGGGTCTTGCGTCTCTCAACTTTCTCTTCACAATATCCCACAGATTCTCTATGGGGTTCAGGTCAGGAGAGTTGGCAGGCCAATTGAGCACAGTAATACCATGGTCAGTAAACCATTTACCAGTGGTTTTGGCACTGTGAGCAGGTGCCAGGTCGTGCTGAAAAATTAAATCTTCATCTCCATAAAGCATTTCAGCTGATGGAAGCATGAAGTGCACCAAAATCTCCTGATAGCTAGCTGCATTGACCTGCCCTTGATGAAACACAGTGGACCAACACCAGCAGCTGACATGGACCCCACACCATCACTGACTGTGGGTACTTGACACTGGACTTCAGGCATTTTGGCATTTCCTTCTCCCCAGTCTTCCTCCAGACTCTGGCACCTTGATTTCCGAATGACATGCAAAATTTGCTTTCATCAGAAAAAAATACTTGGGACCACTTAGCAACAGTCCAGTGCTGCTTCTCTGTAGCCCAGGTCAGGCGCTTCTGCCGCTGTTATATGGTTCAAAAGTGGCTTTACCTGGGGAATGCGGCACCTGTAGCCCATTTCCTGCACACGCCTGTGCACGGTGGCTCTGGATGTTTCTACACCAGACTCAGTCCACTGCTTCCTCAGGTCCCCCAAGGTCTGGAATCGGTCCTTCTCCACAATCTTCCTCAGGGTCCGGTCACCTCTTCTCGTTGTACAGCGTTTTCTGCCACATTGTTTCCTTCCAACAGACTTCCATTGAGGTGCCTTGATACAGCACTCTGGGAACAGCCTATTTGTTGAAAATTTTTTCTGGGTCTTACCCTCTTGCTTGAGGGTGTCAATGATGGCCTTTTGACATCAGTCAGGTCTCTAGTCTTACCCATGATGGGGGTTTTGAGTAATGAACCAGGCAGGGAGTTTTTAAAAGCCTTTTGCATGTGTTTAGAGTTAATTAGTTGATTCAGAAGATTAGGGTAATAGGTCGTTTAGAGAACCTTTTCTTGATATGCTAATTTTTTGAGACAGGTTTTTTGGGTTATCAGGAGTTGTATGCCAAAATCATCAGTATTAAAACAATAAAAGACCTGACAAATTTCAGTTGGTGTGTAATGAATCTAAAATATATGAAAGTTTAATTGTAATCATTACATTATGGAAAATAATGAAATTTAGCACTATATGCTAATTTTTTGAGAAGGACCTGTAATTCATTGTTTCAATACCCATGCACAATGTAGTCTCAGCAGATAATGTGAATTGAGTACTTATGGACCTAGATAAAGGACAACAGATCGTAATCTGTTTTGCGACCCCTTGGATGGAGAGTGCCTAAAGCATGAATCCAATAGGCTTCACATTGTTACAATATTTTAATGCGGCCCCCGCCTCGTCTGGGGAGTGGTATGTATTCGATAACTTGAAATTTGAGTTGGGAAATCCTGTGGCTCTGTGTAATGAAATGATGGGGAATTGGTAAAAGAGAATTTTGACTTCTGATCGTGTATTTGTGTTTGGAAATGCGATCTTTAACAGGTTGTGTGGTTTCGCCCACATATACTAGGCCGCAAGGACATTTTATGAGATAAACTACAAAAGATGTATCGCATGTAAAGTAATTTTTTTACCCTAAATCTCTTTCTGGAATTGGGATGGTAGACACTGTCTCCTTTTAACACATTGCCACACTGGTTGCAATGTAAGCATGGAAACGTGCCTAACTTACGATTCTGTAGAAAGAGCTGTCGGGATAATGGGGTAGTTTTACCTATGTCAGCTCTAACTAATTTATACCTGGTGTTGTACGTCCGTTTAAAACAGGGGAGAAAAGGTTGGCAAAATTCCGCGATATCGGGATGTGCCTCGTGTAGTAGATGCCAATGTCGGCGTATGGTTTTGTGTAGTGTGTGGGCAAACGGATGGTAAGAATGTACGAAGGGATTCGGTTATTGGCATCTGCTCTTGTTCTGTGGAGAGTTTTGCAAGATTCAGTTAGTACTGGTTCAGGGTATACTCGATTATGGAATCTCGCATGTAATTCTTTCAGTCGTTGTTCATGAAGTGTGTTATTGGATACTATGCAATTTATTCTCTGGACTTGGGATTTAGGATAGACATTTTCATTGATTTAGGTTGAAAACTCTGGAAATGTAGCAGACTATTACGGTCATTACTTTTAGTGTAGAGGTCCGTGGATAGGTAACCTTTTTCATCTTTCATTACTAATGTGTCCAAGAAACTGATTTTATGCGAATCATGTGACATAGTAAAGATCAGGCCTGGCCAAGATGATTTAAGTAGATCAAAGAACGAGTTTAGGGATTCGATAGAGCCCCCCCCATATGCAAAAGATGTCGTCAATATAGCGATTCCACAACAAGATATTATTTTGGTGAAGGTGGCTGGTATATATGATTGTTCCCTCGAAATCTGCCATGTAGCAGTTCGCATAGGGTGGTACTGTAAGTACCAAAGATAGAAGCTCTACACAGAGGTTAATCTGGTCAGAATCCATGTCTGATGTTGACAGTAACCGATTTACTGATGGGACACAGTCATGATGCCTCATTGGCCGAGCTATCCACCCTATAGCATGAACCTACATAGCATGAACTTCTCTGTTCCCGGCTACAGTCCAATGGCTCATTCGCTGCTGCCCCTCTTTGGGCCACTGCCCCCTTTTGTGACTCCACCCCCTTTAGGGTCACCTCCCCTGTAGTGTCACCACCCCATTTTGGGCAACACTTCCTGTTTGGGTTACAGCCCCCTTTTGGGATTCCACCTCCTTTCAGGGAACAATCCCTCCTTAGGGTGCTCGCCGTGAACTCCCTATGCTCTCTCAAGCCCTCACCACCTGTGCACGGCAGTCTATTCACCCCACAGTTCCTCACAGCAAGGCTCCGCACCACTCTTTCCGGCTCTGTCTGGCTCCACAAGGCTCTGCACAGCGAGGCTCGGCACAACTCCGCAAGGCTCTGCACCTCTCTGCACGGCTACGCACTGCAGACTTCGTGGACCCACCTATCCACAGCAAATCTTTGTAACCCCGCCGAGTTACTGCCAGAAGCTTTGAATCTTCGTGGCCCGCCGAGCCACCGCCAGACCACCCGGAGTTTGTGGACCCACCGATCCACAGCAAGCCGCCATGGAGTTAATGGACCCGTCGACACACTGCAAGATGACCGCTGCAATCCTCCCAGGTACCTCCTGGACTGATGCCCGCAGTCTAGCAACAATTGCAGGGGTTTGTAGTCACTCAGGTGCGCAGGAGGAAACAGGAGGCATGTTCTCTTGAAAGTCCATGTGGATTTATTTGCTACATAAACCACCAAAACACCAACAAAATGTAAACAGTAGTGTTGAGCATTCCGATACTGCAAATATCGGGTATCGGCCGATATTGGCTGTATCGGAATTCCGATTCCGAGTTCCGATATTTTCGTCTTATCGGATACCGGAATCGGGATTGTCACTGTCACTGTCAGTGTCCGTCGGTCGGGTCTGTCAGGAGTCAGCGGCACTTACCTGGCAGAAGATCTCCGGCGGTCACATCCCGGACTGCTTCATGGCCGCCATCTTCTTTCCCCGGCGGTCACATGCAGTTTCTCGCGATAACTGCAGTGACTGCTGGGTAATCCCGGCCGTAAAGCAGTCAGTCCGATGACGTCACCGCCGGGGAAGCAGGTAATCAGCTGTGCTGCGTTGCGATGACAGGCTCTGCCTGTCATTGCGATGTAGCACAGCTGGATCGTCGTGGGACTGTCGTTATGGACTGCGTCGGACAGGTGGTATACTGTTGGTTTGTTTTTTTCTCTTTTTTTACAGGAGATCGATGGCGTCGCAGGAATGAGTGTATAATAAAATTAATGAAAACTGTGTTGTCTCTTTTATTTCATTAAAATACTTTTTTCTTGCTTTGTCTTTTTTTTATACATTTAATAACTTTGGGATTAATAATGGATCGGTGTCTTATTGACACCTCTCCATTATTAACCGGGCTTATTGTCACCGTGCAATCAACGGTGACATTAACCCCTTATTACCCCGCTTGCCACCGCTACAGGGCAAGTGGGAAGAGCCGGGTAAAGTGCCACAATTGGCACATCTTTTGATGCGCCAAATGTGGGGCTGCTGTAGCCTGGTATTATCAGGCTGTTGAGGGCCAAAATCCATGGGCCTTGACAGTCTTTTAATACCAGGCCGCAGCAGTCTGCATTTTACTTGGCTGGTTAACAAAAATAGGGGGGATCCCCACGCCGTTTTTTTTCCGAGGGGATCCCCTATTTTTGTTAACCAGCCAAGCTAAGCAGACTGCTGTGGCCTGGTATTATCAGGCTTGCAAGGTCCATGGATATTGGATCCTTACCAGCCTGAAAAACCAGGCCTCAGCGGTCTGCTTCATCTGGCTGGTTAACAAAAATAGGGGGGACCCCACGCCAATTTTTTTCGAGGGGATCCCCTATTTTTGTTAATCAGCCAAGATATGCAGACTGCTGTGGCCTGGTATTATCAGGCTGGCAAGGTCCATGGATCTTGGCTCCTTAACAGCCTGAAAATCCAGGCCTCAGCGGTCTGCTTCATCTGGCTGGTTAACAAAAATAGGGGGGACCCCACGCCAATTTTTTTCGAGGGGATCCCCTATTTTTGTTAATCAGCCAAGATATGCAGACTGCTGTGGCCTGGTATTATCAGGCTGGCAAGGTCCATGGATCTTGGCTCCTTAACAGCCTGAAAATCCAGGCCTCAGCGGTCTGCTTCATCTGGCTGGTTAACAAAAATAGGGGGGACCCCACGCCAATTTTTTTCGAGGGGATCCCCTATTTTTGTTAATCAGCCAAGATATGCAGACTGCTGTGGCCTAGTATTATCAGGCTGGCAAGGTCCATGGATCTTGGCTCCTTAACAGCCTGAAAATCCAGGCCTCAGCGGTCTGCTTCATCTGGCTGGTTAACAAAAATAGGGGGGACCCCACGCCATTTTTTTTTCGAAGGGAACCCCTATTTTTGTTAATCAGTTCCCTCTGACGTCACTGATTGTGTCCCTGGCTGACCTGAAGTGAAAGTGGAAAGCAATCAATTAAGCTTTCCACTTAAGGGCCCGTCTCACATAGCGATATCGCTACCGAGATCGCTGCTGAGTCACTAGTTTTGTGACGCAGCACCGAGCTCACCAGCGATATCGCTGTGTGTGACATTCAGCGACGATCAGCCCCCCTGATCCACTTTCCACTTTCTTAGGAACACAGGCAGCTTGTTCTGAGTAGCAGGTTAAGGGGTAGCTCTGACTAGGCTAAGATGATTCACTTCACCCGTACTAGCCTCCACTTCCGTATAAGATGAGCTACACAAGCTCTGTCAGGATTCAGTCTTCTCTCCTCTCCCTCCAAGACTAATCTGATCTTCTCTGTCCAAAGACAGGAACTTGAAAATCACTTCTGTCTAGCTCAGGCTGAGCTCTGACTAGAATGACTCACTATTGCTACGTCACACTACTTACATAGTCTGAAATGCCTCTAGTGGCAATGCTGAGAAGTGTGCGTGAATGAATATCAAGCTTTACAGTTACCTTCCTGTGCATTTTCCAGGAGACATGTGTGCCTTGCGAAGCTGGGCCACACATCCCCCCCTAGTTAAACTCAGCACTCCCGGGCTGAAATAGAAAAGAAAAAACATTTTGTTTTGCATATAACATCAACATAATAACTCATCCCTTGCGGGAGGTAAAGACTCTTGAACGTTACAATTTGTACATAGATCAGTAGAAAATTATCAAAATACTTTTCAATAAATATACACAGTATAAGACAAGATTCTTGTGGAGGACCCGCACAAAAACCTCCCACGTGGGTCCTGGGTGGGCTGCAGGACTTCTGAGCTGCAGACCTCACTCTAGGCCACACCATACGGGTTTTTCTTCAGAGGTAGATATGGCTTTGTGTAAAACCAAGATGGGGCACCGAAGTGCGAACTATTTACAATGAAAGTTTTTGGGCTGGCAAAGTCCACAGCCACGCAGTCCTTGCATGATAAAACACATTTCACATGTCAAGAGAAATCACATTTCACTTTAACTCTTTACCCAGCCGGGTATTCTACTTTAAATAAGCAAACATTATTAAACATTTCAATAAAGTGCAAATTTTCTTCAATGAAACTTCTTCAACTTTATACATGTTCAGGTGCAGTAAACCCCTGTCTGGGTCCTACTGTTTTTCATCTTTCTTGCTTATGACAATTACTTTTTCCATCCCTGGGGCCAGAAGTATGCGATGTCCTCTGGAGCTCATTACTAACATGTCATGGCCTGCAATCTGTGTTTGAGTGGCCACAGTCCTTGTTACAATTTTGCAATTTGCTTTGCGACTTCCTGGAGGCCTAACAGGTGCCTCTTCTAAATACAGATTTGGCTCAAAAGAAGTCGCTGTGCTCTGCAGCGTTGCAGAATAAGACGCAGGTGCACGCAGTGGCTCAGTTGGAGACGCACTAACCTGCTGCTGTCGCTGCTCATGCTCCCGGCGTCGCCACTCGTTCTCCATCACGGACGGCTGGATCTCCTCCGGTGTCCCTACCGGGGATCGGCATTCCGCTGCGGCCTCCAGGCCTGGCTGGTACTCCGGAACGGGCAGGGCCTCCTCAGCCTCCTTCTCTCCCGCCGCTTCATCGGTGGAGTCGGGATCAGCACTTTTGGAGGCGGCCTCCGGTTTCTCATCAGCCGCTGGCACTGGTGCCACAGGTAATGGTTGCGCTCCTGGAGGGGAGAGTGTTGCGTCCCACAGCAGCCGCTGTTTCAGGGCACGCCAGCTTTTCTCCATCTCCTCCACTTCTTTGCGGTGGCGGGCCACATCTTCCAGCACCGCATCCACCTTCTCCATGACATAGAGGAGGAAGAGAAGGCGGATCTCCCTTGCAGTGGGGTAGGATCTCACATTATAGTAGCATTTTGAGAGGGCGGCCATCACTTTCGCGCCACAGGGAGGGGTACGCCCACGAATGCACGCCCACCTTCTTCACCAGCGCCTCAGGGCGCGAATATGGCAGCAAAATGGCGGAAATGGCGCCAAAAATCACAAAAACGCTACACAGTCTTTTTGCACAAAACAGTTCAATAGGCACACAGGACTCACATCCAGTAAGCTTCGTATCCTGTTCGTGACGCCAAAGATGACGCGCACCACATTGGTGGTACCAGGGCTATGGGGTACTCGGAACCGAGCCCATGGAAGTCTATGGGGAATGTCACTGGCAGCAGAGCTCGGTCCGTGGCCCTGGCGGTCATGCAATGAGGGAATATTTACAGGGGATTGTAGTTATAGTAGTTCGTGACGCCACCTGTGGTTTCTGATCCGATTGACCAGCGCTGCAGGGTAGATCTCTGAGGGGATGTTATGGCAGCTAGGTGTTAAGTCCCCCACAGGTGGGACTGGTCCCTCAAAGTCTATGGTGGTGATGCAGGGTGCAGATAAGAATTCAGTCACACACAATGCAGTCTCTTTCCATACCTTTACTTGTAGATGTTGCAGGTATGTCCCGGGAAGCTGGTCAGGTTGGAGAATGCACATTCAGGGAATTGATGAGCAGGTTAGAGGCCTCCTTTCTCCTTAAAGTGTATGTGAGTACAAACTTGCATAAAGTCAAGTGCAACTCTTTCTGTAGCAACTACGCCCGGCCAACATTGTGGTGGAGTCTTCTATGTCTCTGATAATCAGATGTTGAGAGAACTAAGTCCTTACTTTTGCCGTGCACTGACTCAAAGTCCCTGTTCTCCCTGACTCCGGTTACGTATCAGCGCTTAGGGCTACCTTCTGCGACTTGAAGTCCAGAAAGGCCTCCGGTTTTCTTATTACTAGACGTGAAGTACTAGCAATGCTTCGGACCCCGGTGTCTGGTTTAATTGAGTGAGGGTGATTTGTCCCTTTGTCACTCTTACTTCTCCACTCGCCCTTCGCCCTGCTCTCGCCCTTAACATAAGCACGTGTAGCAATGGTATAAAGGTCAGCTTTCCTTCAGTGCTCACTGACCTGTTCTCAGTTGACTCGATGCTATAACTGCTGTGATTCCTTTCCTTCTTTCCTTCTTAGACCCCACTTCGAGTGGCTATCAGGAACTTCTGTCAACTGATTTCAATGCACGCTCTGAGAGTCACTTTCCACTTTCTTAGGAACACAGGCAGCTTGTTCTGAGTAGCAGGTTAAGGGGTAGCTCTGACTAGGCTAAGATGATTCACTTCACCCGTACTAGCCTCCACTTCCGTATAAGATGAGCTACACAAGCTCTGTCAGGATTCAGTCTTCTCTCCTCTCCCTCCAAGACTAATCTGATCTTCTCTGTCCAAAGACAGGAACTTGAAAATCACTTCTGTCTAGCTCAGGCTGAGCTCTGACTAGAATGACTCACTATTGCTAAGTCACACTACTTAAATAGTCTGAAATGCCTCTAGTGGCAATGCTGAGAAGTGTGCGTGAATGAATATCAAGCTTTACAGTTACCTTCCTGTGCATTTTCCAGGAGACATGTGTGCCTTGCGAAGCTGGGCCACACAATAATATCTGCTCTTGCATGCCCTGGTCTCTCCATCACATACAAAGAATGTCCCATTGTCAGTGTACTTGCTGCTCTGCTCTCCGCACCTTCAGGGTCTTCTCTATATTGCTTAAAACCCCCTCCGGTCATTTGTGCAGAAACAGAGACACAGTCCAGTTGCAACTTAAAACGTAGAACTTTACTTCTTTCTTTTAGCAGCACATCCTTTTTAGTTACAACATCAGCATAGGGTTCCATGCAATTCACATTCTTCACTTACCCCGCACTCTTTCCTATGTCCTTCAGTACGTGCCCGGGTCACACCGTCTCATTCGGTACCGCAGCACCCTCCCTGTCAGACTCACTACGCTCTGGAGTTCCCTCGTCTGTTTTGCCCCGGACATGAGGGCATCTGCTCATGCAGTAAGCTTCCACATTTCAGAGCGACCTGCATCCCTGTACTGTTGTGACCTCTGCTGTAGTTTCTGTTCCACCACTGCTGTCACCGCTGCTGCCTCGGCTGCTCTTCTGGCCCACTGGGCCCTGGACGACTGGGTTCCTTGCTTCAAATGTTATGGAGCTGTCCGCTCTATACGGGCTCCATGGTGGCCCTACTGGCTAGGATCAGAAAAACCCTCTATCTTACACATGGTTAGCTCCTCCTTTGTAAATTATCTATAGGGCTTTTGCCACTGAACTATAGTGTGCCTCTCTAGTGACTTAACTAAGGTACTGCACTTTCCCTATGTTACATTATATACATCTTACAGCAATGCAGTGCATAACACTATTTGCAATTATGTACTGTACATTACCCCGCAATATATATAAAGCAGCATTACATTTAGTACATCGCATAGATTACATCACAGGGAGCAGCCATCCCTGTGACACATACCTCCCATTGATTAAACGGCCATTAGCCTCCTTACTAAATAAAATATATATATATATATATATATATATATATATACAGTACAGACCAAAAGTTTGGACACACCTCATTTACAGATTTTTATGTATTTTCATGACTATGAAAATTGTACATTCACACTGAAGGCATCAAAACTATGAATTAACACATGTGGAATTATATACTTAACAAAAACGTGTGTAACAACTGAAATTATGTCTTATATTCTAGGTTCTTCATAGTAGCCACCTTTTACTTTGAAGACTGCTTTGCACACTCTTGCCATTCTCTTGATGAGCTTCAACAGGTAGCCCTGAGGTTTTCACTTCACAGGTGTGCCCTGTCAGGTTTAATAAGTGTGATTTCTGGCCTTATAAATGGGGTTGGGACCATCAGTTGTGTTGTGCAGAAGTCTGGTGGATACACAGCTGGTAGTCCTACTGAATAGACTTAGAATTTGTATTATGGCAAGAAAAAAGCAGCTAAGTAAAGAAAAACAAGTGGCCATCATTACTTTAAGAAAGGAAGGTCAGTCAGTCCGAAAAATTGGGAAAACTTTGAAAGTGTCCCCAAGTGCAGTTGCAAAAACCATCAAGCGCTACAAAGAAACTGGCTCACATGAGGACCGCCCGAGGAAAGGAAGATCAAGAGTCACCTCTGCTTCTGAGGATAAGTTTATCCGAGTCACCAGCCTCAGAAATCGCAGGTTTACAGCAGCTCAGATTAGAGACCAGATCAATGCCACACAGAGTTCTAGCAGCAGACACATCTCTACAACAACTGTTAAGAGGAGACTTTGTACAGCTGGCCTTCATGGTAAAATAGCTGCTAGGAAACCACTGCTAAGGATAGGCAACAAGCAGAAGAGACTTGTTTGTGCTAAAGAACACAAGGAATGGACATTAGACCAGTGGAAATCTGTGCTTTGGTCTGATGAGTCCAAATTTGAGATCTTTGGTTCCATCCACCGTGTCTTTGTGCGATGCAGAATAGGTGAATGGATGGACTCTACATGCCTGGTTCCCACCGTCAAGCATGGAGGAGGAGGTGTGATGGTTTGGGGTGCTTTGCTGGTGACACTGTTGGGGATTTATTCAAAATTGAAGGCATACTGAAACAGCATGGCTACCATAGCATCTTGCTATTCCATCCGGTTTGCGTTTAGTTGGACCATCATTTATTTTTCAACAGGACAATGACCCCAAACATACCTCCAGGCTGTGTAAGGGCTATTTGACCAAGAAGGAGAGTGATGGGGTACAATTTTCATAGTCATGAAAATACAGAAATATCTTTCCAGACTTTTGGTCTGTAATATATATATATATATATATATATATACATATATATATATATATATATATATATATATATATACACACTGCTCAAAAAAATAAAGGGAACACTTAAACAACAGAATATAACTCCAAGTATATCAAACTTCTGTGAAATCAAACTGTCCACTTAGGAAGCGACACTGATTGACAATCAATTTCACATGCTGATGTGCAAATGGAATAGACAACAGATGGAAATTACTGGCAATTATCAAGACATCCTTAATAAAGGAGTGGTTCTGCAGGTGGGGACCACAGATCACATCTCAGTACCAATGATTTCTGGCTGATGTTTTTGTCACTTTTGAATGTTGGTTGTGCTTTCACACTCGTGGTAGCATGAGACAGACTCAACAACCCACACAAGTGGCTCAGGTAGTGCAGCTCATCCAGGATGGCACATCAATGCGAGCTGTGCCAAGAAGATTTGCTGTGCCTGTCAGCGTAGTGTCTAGAGGATGGAGGTGCTACCAGGAGACAGGCCAGTAAACAGGAGATGTGGAGGGGGCCGTAAGAGGGCAATAACCCAGCAGCAGGACCGCTACTCCCGCCTTTGCGCAAGGAGAAACAGGAGGAGCACTGCCAGAGCCCTGCAAAATGGCCTCCAGCAGGCCACAAATGTGCATGTCTCTGCACAAACGGTTAGAAACCAACTTAATGAGGATGGTGATGAGTCGCACGTAGCCAGGGCCTGTGGGGTACTCGGCACCGAGCCGTTCACTTCCCTGGAGAATGTCACGGGTAGCACAGCTCGGACCGTTGCCCTGGGCGCTCACTAGAAGGGGGATATTTACAGGGGATTATAGGTTTGTAGAAATATTCGTGACGCCACCTGTGGTTCCTGGTCAGGATGACCAGCGCTGCAGGGTAGATCCTCTGAGGGGTTTTTACTGGGCAGCAAGGTGTTAAGTCTCCCACAGGCGAGACTGATCCCTCAGGGTATATGGCGGTGTAATATAGGGGTGCAGGAGCAATAAGGCAGACACACACAAGAAAGTCTCTTTCTGTACCTTTACTGATGGTAAAGTTGTAGGCACGACCCGGGAAGCTGTCAGGGTGGAGGATGCACGTCCAGTAATCCCACTGAGTAGGTGTAGGGCCTCCTTACTCCTTTAAGTGTGTGAGTTGCTGACTTGCATAAAACAAAGCCTAACTCCGTCTTCTCAGCTACGCCCGGCTGACCTTGTGGTGAGGCCTTCTTGTGGACAGAACTAAGTCTCTATATGGCTGATCAGGCCAGACTCCTGTTCTTCCTGACCCCGGTTACGTATCAGCACTGTTGGGCCCCTGCGACCTGTAGTCCAGCAGGGTCTCCGGTGTCTCCTACCAGTCGTGCAGATGCTGGCAAGCGCGGACCCGATGTCCGGTGGTGCAGAGTGGAGGTAAGCTATCAATGCTGGTTAACCTTTGTCACTCTCTCTCTTCTTTCTTCCACCTGCCTTTCGTCCTACTCTCACCACTATCATAAGCACAAGCTAGCAGCAGATGTCAGCTTTCTTTATCTACACCGCTCTCCAAGCATCGGCACGCTTACTCACTAAAATGCTCACTGAAGGTCTCTCAGTAAACTCAATTTTGACCAGGCTAAGTGGTAATCTTTCCCACTACTACTGGACTCCACTCCTAAACTGAGTGTTTGCTGAAGTCTTCAGGCTTTCTCTTTCTGGCTAGTCTTTCCCTCTCAGCTCGTCTGAGATAACTGCCGTTCTGACTGGAATCTCTCACAGTCTGCTCTAATCTCCTCTGCTGAGGTAAAGCTCACAGTCTGAGGTAAAACCAACGACTAGCTAACTCTCAGCTAGACTGCCTTCATCTCCCTGCTGTCGTCTCCAAGGGCTCCCTCTGGTGGCACCAGGAAAATGTGGAGTGTTGTGTGCTTATGGGTTGTTGTGGGTTTACCTTTCGTGCATCTTCCAGGGTAACATGTGGCTCCAGTCACAGCTGGGCTACACATCCCCCCCTAGTTAATATCAGCACTCCCGGGCTGAAAAAGAAAACAATTTTTTTTTTTTATAACATGAACAAATAACATAATTATAACTCTTCCCTTGCAGGAGGTAAGGACACTTTGAACGTTTCATAATACAAGTAACATATATACAAATATTTACACAAATCTTATTTACATTTTTACACTTGGATATTGGTTCACTGGCTTAATTTGCTAGGCCTACTCTTGGTACCTAACAGGTAACCTGCCTTTTGTCGTGCGTACTGACCTACGTGGTGTTGCGTCAGGTATAGTAGCATCTGGCCTATCTGTCCTGCGTGCCGGCAAACTGTAATACTGCCTTAACCTCTCTAGGGATCTGGCAAGCATACTTGTGGCTGGGCGATGCGGTTCTATTTCGCTAGGGGATTCTTCTGGTAGTTCCACGTCTTGAGGTTCCACTTCTCGAGACTCTACTTCTGGAGATGCTACGGGAGCAGGTTCCTCTTGAACTATTTCTTCTGCTGCGGCAACTGGCTCAACTGGACGTTGAAGCGCTTCTTGTGGTTGGTAAAATTGAAGTACTGGAATAATCACAGCATCCCCGATACAAGGCCAATCTGCAGGAAAATCTCCTAGGTCCGTGTGTATGACTTCACCTGGTTTCTCTTTTTCCATAACAGGTTCTTCTTCGTGAAGTTTTAACATGTCTGGACACAGTTTTAGGTGGTCTCTTGATACAGTGGTGGTCGTCTTTCCTCCATCTTTGCTAATGGTACAGGTTTTCCTATTGTCAAACTTGGAATTTTGCACGACATATGGCTCTTTTTCCCACTGATCGTCTAGTTTGTGCATTCTTCTTTTTCTTTTTAGCACAATCTCTCCAGGTGCAAAAGGTTCAGCTGGCGCACTTTTGTTGTAGTTCTCCTCTTGCTTTTCCCTTACTTTATTGAGACTATCTTCCACGCAGGCTTGTACTCTCCTGTACTGTTCCTGTCGATTTGTGTCCCAATCTTCAGTAGTAACATCAGCTTCTGGTTCTACAACACCAAGTTCCAAATCCATGGGCAGCTTTCCTGGTCTTGCTCGCATAAGGTAGGCTGGGGTGCAATTGGTGGAACTCACAGGTATGTGATTGTACAGATCTACCAGGTCAGGTAGTAGGTCTGGCCATCGATTCCTCTCCTCCAGTGGTACCGTCTTCAGCAGATCAATGACAATGTGATTCATCTTTTCACAGAGACCATTGGTTTGGGGGTGGTACGGTGTGGTTCTTATCTTCTTGCATCCGTACAAATGACAGAATTCCTTAAACAACTCGGCTTCAAAGGCAGGACCCTGATCAGTTAACACTTGCTCTGGATATCCATGGGGTCTGCAGAAATACGCTTGAAACGTCTTTGCTGTTGTTTCAGCTGTCAGATCTTTGACAGGGACGACCACCAGGAACCTGGAATAGTGATCCACCATCGTCATGGCATATGAGTATCCTGACCGACTGGGTGACAACTTTACATGGTCCAAGGCCACGATCTCCAAGGGACGAGTTGTCTTGATGGGCTGCAAGGGTGCTTTCTGGCTGCTGTAGTCTTTTCTTCGGAGGCTACAGGACCCACAGTTTTTACACCACTTCTCAATGGAACTACGCATTCCCACCCAGTAGAAACGACACTTCAATAGGGTTTCCAGCTTCTTCCAACCAAAGTGCCCCGCTCGATCGTGGTAGGCTTCCAACACCATCTGGATGTCCATTCTGGGGACTACTATCTGCCATACCATCTCATGGGTTTTTGGGTTGACGTACCTTCGGCACAGCTTCTCACGGTAGATAAACAGCCGGCTTCTCTCATTCCACAGCTGCTTTGCTTGCTGAGACGCTTCCTTCTCCAAGGAGGATCCTTCCTGAGTTATCAGCTCCTTGATGCGGCTGACAACCGGGTCACTGTTCTGGGTCTCCTTCCAGCTGTGGTGAGGTAAAGGGTTTAACGTCTTACCACGGTGCCTCCTGTAGGCTCGTTGCTCGTGGATCATCCCATTTCTGTGGAATGCAGGTAGCTCAATCTCTTCTAGGTCATCCAATTCCTCTTCCGTGTCGGACTCATGCGGCATTCTGGACAAGGCATCAGCGTTGGCATTCTTACGGCCCGCCCTGTACTTGATTGTAAATTGATAGTTCGATAGCCGAGCCATCCAACGTTGCTCCATGGCTCCCAGCTTGGCTGTTTCAAGATGTGTCAAGGGGTTATTGTCAGTGCAAGCAGTGA
The DNA here is from genome assembly GCA_033576555.1 of Oophaga sylvatica. NCBI lineage: Eukaryota > Metazoa > Chordata > Amphibia > Anura > Dendrobatidae > Oophaga > Oophaga sylvatica. The sequence continues at coordinate 32,715 of JARQOD010002772.1, read as the reverse complement.
ACTTGCTGGAGGCTAGGTAATGCTTGTGAGCCGCACGTACCAGGGCTTTGGGGTACTCGGCACCGAGCCCGTTGATTTCTATGGGGAATGTCACGGGTAGCACAGCTCGGTCCGTGCCCTGGGCGCTCACTGAAATGGGGATATTTGCAAGGGATTAAATGTTCGTGTAGTTTGTCGTGACGCCACCTGTAGTACCTGGTCAGGGTGACCAGCGCTGCTGTGCAGGTCCTCTGGGAGGGATGGTGTTGTGCAGCTTGGTGTAAAGTCTCCTAAAGGTGAGACTGTGTCCTCCCAGGGCAGGTTGATGAAAGGTAAAGTAATGGTGCAGGAGAGATGTAGCAGAGTGGAGTGTGCGACGGAGTAATAATGCAGGAAACAGTTCTTGTGCAGTTTCAAGGGTTTACTCACAGTCTGTTGTACACCAGATTCCAGCCGGGCACTGTGTCCTTCCAGTGAGTAGTCCAGTAACCCTCAGGTAAATTGGTCACACTTCCAAAGACTCCCTTTTATGTTCCTTTCCGGCTTCTTGTGCTATACTCTTACTCCTCTCTGCACCTCCCTACCACAGAGCCCTCAGACGAGGTAGTATTGGATCCTTTCAGTTTACAGGTACGACCCGATGTCCCGGTGCACTGCTCTTCTCTTCACGGAGACCGGAACACCGTCGGATGCCTGGACGTACTTGATCCCTAGCTGCCTCCGGATGAGATTATGGTAGCTAGTGGCTCTTGGAGAGTCCCACTAGACGCGGTGTTACTAATGGCGATGAACTGACCCACTAGTCTGGGAACCGTCTCCCGATATGTGCCTGGTCCTTCCTTCTCCAAGGATGGGGCACAGCTTCAATTGCTGTCTCAGCCCAGGACCCCTTCGCTCTCTCAGCAAGGCTCTCTGAGGTAAACTCAGAAGAGCTGCAGGCCAGGCAGTACCCACACACTGCCTGCCTGTCTCCAACTGAAACTCTAATCTAACAAGTTGCAGCTTAATGCTGCAACTGACTCCACCCACCCAACTCTACACCCTTTACTAACCAGCCTGAAGCTCAGCACTGGCATTATGTTTGTGGATGCGGTGATGGAGTCAATGGAGTGCTTCCTCCTTACCTGAGAGTCAGGTGTCACACCGCTGGGTGCGATGCAACATCTCTGTGGCGACTGGACCCTCAGGGCGCCACATTCCCCCTTGGTTAAACACAGCACTCCCGGGCTGTAATAGAGTAAAGATGTTACATAAGAAACATACAAAATTTTTATAAATGCTTAGCAAAACAGTATAACATTTTCAAACGCATCATCCCTTTATGGGAGGCACTTCAAGTTAAACGTTGCAAGAAAACACTTTTAATATTTACTTCACAGTTCAAGTAAACATACACTTGTGGAGGACCCGCTCCAAACCTCCAACGGTGGTCTTGGGTGGGCTGCAAGACATAACTGACTTTTCCAGCAGTCCTCACATTCGGCCACACCAAACGGGTTTTAAACTTCTGAGGTAATTAAGTGAAACCAAGATGAGGCACCGAAGTGCTAACTATATACAAGGACAGTTTTTGGGCTGGCAGAGTCCTCAGCCACCAGTTCAGAAAAGCAATATCAAAGGCAATCACCCCTCCGGGTTATGGCAACATTTGCATACTATATACATTAATACACTATATACATTTGTAGAACCTGTCCTGTTTTTCTCATTTACTTGGTAGTAGTGACACCTGGTGGCTGTGCAAGCACAGGACCATTCCTATTCATGGGCACAGTGCCTAGCACCAGGGTCATTGACTCCACCGCTGGTGTCCGTATGACTGGTGCACACTGGGCTGGAGGGGGTGTCAGGGGTTCCAGCAGGGTGTCAGCATCTGCAGCAGGGATATCATCGCTGGTTACCTGAAGAGCCGGTTCACTCCGGGCCTCTAGGCCGCAGGGCCGGTCTTCCTCCTTCATCCCTGCCGGGGGACAGCTTTCCTCTGCTACAGGTACGGTGTCTGGTTCCGGGATGGACCGGCGTTCTTGTCCGGGTGAGGCCTCCGCAGCCTCCTCTCCTGTCGCCGCATCCTCGGCGGGGTTAGGTATGGCTCCTTCCGGATCAGCCTTCGGCCAGATCTCAGACTCTGCTTCAGGTGGCGCCGGTGGCAGATGCGCGGGCGGTGTAGGGAGCGGTCGGCTCTGCTGCAGCCGCAGCTCCAGAGCCCTCCAGCTTCGCTCCATTTTCTCCACTTCAGCGTGGTGCCGGGCCAGATACAGCAGGGCAGCATCCACTTCTTCTTCAATGGAGAGGGTCAGCTTCTCCAGGTCACAACGGATCTCTTCATCAGGAGGGGCCCGCTCTTTGGTATGGAGGCGGGGTTTTCTCTCCCTTCTCCCACCATGGGGAATTAGGAGGCGGAACTCCATCGCTGATGAACATGTCTGGAGATTGCAGTAACATTTAGGGTAGGCGGACATTTCTTTCGCGCCACTGAGTGAGCGCACGCCCACGAAAGCACGGCAAAGTCACAAAGATGGCAAATACAGTCTTTAGCACAAAACAGTCCAATTCAGGCACACAGGACTCGCTTATAACGAGCTTCGGAATCCTGTTCGTGACGCCAAAGATGAGCCGCACGTACCAGGGCTTTGGGGTACTCGGCACCGAGCCCGTTGATTTCTATGGGGAATGTCACGGGTAGCACAGCTCGGTCCGTGCCCTGGGCGCTCACTGAAATGGGGATATTTGCAAGGGATTAAATGTTTGTGTAGTTTGTCGTGACGCCACCTGTAGTAACTGGTCAGGGTGACCAGCGCTGCTGTGCAGGTCCTCTGGGAGGGATGGTGTTGTGCAGCTTGGTGTAAAGTCTCCTACAGGTGAGACTGTGTCCTCCCAGGGCAGGTAGATGAAAGGTAAAGTAATGGAGCAGGAGAGATGTAGCAGAGTGGAGTGTGCGACGGAGTAATAATGCAGGAAACAGTTCTTGTGCAGTTTCAAGGGTTTACTCACAGTCTGTTGTACACCAGATTCCAGCCGGGCACTGTGTCCTTCCAGGGATTGTCCTACCAGGAGGTCCTGCAGAGGCGCTGCTTTCTTGGTGTAGTCCTTTACAAACCTCCGATAGTAACCTGTCAGTCCCAGGAACTGGCGCACCTCCTTGAGATTCCTCAGTTCTGGCCAATTCTGGATGGCAGTGACCTTCTCGGGGTCTGGCGCTACTCCTTCTGAGCTGACAATATGTCCCAAGTACTGTACCTTTTGTTTGAGCAGATGGCACTTTGAAGGCTTCAGTTTCATCCCATACTTGGACAGTCACTCGAATACCTCCGCCAGGTGCTTCAGATGATCCTCATACGTCTTGGAGTACACAATTACGTCGTCCAGGTACAGCAACACGGTTTCAAAGTTGAGATGTCCCAGGCAACTCTCCAAACGGCATCCTGTCAAACTCACAGAGTCCCATCGGGGTGGTGAAAGCCGTCTTCTCCCGATCCTCCTCAGCCACAGCTACTTGCCAGTACCCACTAGTGAGGTCAAGGGTGGAAAAGTAGTTAGCAGTTTTTAAGGCAGCTAAGGATTCCTCTATGCGTGGTAAAGGGTATGCATCTTTATGTGTAATGCGATTCACTTGTCTGTAATCTACACACATTCTCATGCTTCCATCCTTTTTCCTAACTAGGACTAGAGGTGCTGCCCAGGGACTACAACTATCCCTTATCACCCCTGCTTCCTTCATGTCACGCAACATCTCCTTGGCTTTCTGGTAGTGTGCTGGAGGTATAGGCCTGTACCGCTCTTTAATGGGAGGATGGTTGCCTGTAGGGATATGGTGTTGCACTCCCTTAATTGTCCCAAAGTCAAGTGGGTGTTTGCTAAATACCTGTGTGTATTCCTGTACCACTCGAAGTACTCCCTGTTTCTGGTGGGCTGGAGTGGTGTCTGTCCCGACATGGAGCTGCTGACACCAATCCTCCACCTGAGTTGCTGGGTCATTATCCTCCACTGGTTGGTGGGAGGCTAAGGACTACGTCGTGAGAATGGAGTTATTATCTACTGTATGTAATTTAGCAACTGTGGCATATCGTGGTAAATTCACTTCATCTTCTCCCCAGTTGAGAAGACGTACTGGTACCATCCCATTTCGTACTTCCACTACCCCTTGTAGGGATCCGCTCTGGTAGGCAGGGGCTGGGCCGCAGTAATGAGGCAAACACACAGGCTTTCAGTTCAAAGTTCAGTGGTTTTAATGACGGGTTCAACAAAAGTCCAGATAACAAAATCAAAACAGAACATAAATCACTCCAGTTTGGAGAACCACTGGTCCCAGACTCACCCTTGCTTGGGACAGGCTTAACTAAGCGGCTGCAGGTTAGCAGAGACCGCCAGGTGCCATTCCGGGTGGTCTGGTACTCGCTTCCTGGTGCACACTGACACACTGTAACAAAAACAAGCTTCCAGGCTGACTCCAGCCAAACTCCTTCCTTCCACACCCACCTACTACAACAGCTCCTTGTTTTATAGGCCTAGTCCACACCCTCAGGTGAGGTACACATCAGCTGACCTGATCACGTGACTATGACCTCATCACAGGTCCTTGTGATCAGGGAAAATCCTGACCAAACTTCAGTCTGCTAGGAGAAATATATCTCCCATCCAGCAAGACCCCCTTTGGTGTACCACATACCTCCCCCCTTTGTTCAACCTTAGGAGGGTGGACACATGACATACAGTGAACTCTGGACAGTGCATCTGCATTCCCCTGTAATTTGCCCGCCCGATGTTCTACTGAGAATTTGAAATTTTGCAGGGACAGAAACCACCTGGTGACTCGTGCATTTCTCTCTTTGGCTTGACTCATCCAAGTCAGAGGGGAATGATCAGTTACCAATCGAAGCGTTCTCCCCAACAGATAGTAGCGCAATGACTCCAGTGCCCATTTGATGGCCAGGCACTCTCTCTCTACAATGCTGTACCTGGTTTCATCTGGAGTAAGCTTTCGACTCAGGAAACTAATGGGATGCTCCTCCCCGTTAACCTCCTGAGACAGCACGGCACCCAGACCTACCTCTGACGCATCAGTCTGGACAATGAATTCTCTTTTGTAGTCGGTGTGATCAGAACTAGTGACCCACACAGTGCCCCTTTTAGTTTTACAAACGCTTCTTCAATCTGATCATTCCAGCGCACCATTACTGACTTTCTCCCTTTCAGGCAGTCAGTTAACGGCGCCGACAGGGTTGCAAAATTGGGAATAAACCGCCGGTAATATCCCACTAACCCCAAAAACCCTTTCACTTGTTTTGTGGTGAGGGGACGGGGCCAGTTTTGGATTGCCTCCACTTTGTTTATTTGGGGTTTGATAACTCCTCTCCCAATCACATACCCCAGGTGTTCCTCCAACCCTATGGAACACTTCTTTGGGTTGGCAGTTAGCCCTGCTTGTCTCAGAGAATCTATCACCGCCTGTACGTTGGCTAAGTGACTTTCCCAGTCTGTACTGTACACCACAATATCGTCCAGATAGGCCGCGGCATATCGGCGATGAGGACGAAGAACAACGTCCATTAACCTCTGGAATGTCGCTGGAGCGCCATGCAACCCGAAGGGTAGGACTATATACTGGAACAGTCCCTCGGGTGTTACAAAAGCCGTTTTCTCTCTCGCTGCTTTTGTTAGGGGCACCTGCCAATACCCTTCTGTGAGGTCAATGACTGAAAATACCGGGCCTGCCCAAACCGCTCTATTAACTCATCGACCTGGGGCATGGGGTAGGCGTCAAACTTAGAAATTTCATTCAGTTTTCTGAAGTCATTACAGAACCTTAGTGTCCCATCTGGTTTTGGTATTAGGACTATTGGGCTGGCCCACTCACTCTGGGACTCTTCAATGACCCCTAACTGCAGCATCTTCTTGACCTCTTCCGAGATGGCTTGTCGCCGGGCCTCAGGCACCTGATATGGCTTTAATCGGACTTTGGCCTGCGGCTCCGTGACAATGTCATGTTGGATTAGGGAGGTACGACCAGGGAGTTCCGAAAAAACATCGGTATTTCGGCTAACAAACTCTCGGACTTCCTGAACTTGTCTGGGCGACAAAGTGTCTGCTATTTTGACGGCGGAGAGGACTTCTCTTGCCTTCTCCTGAGGCAAGGAAGCCTTCTCTACTGGAAATGCCGGCCGTGGACAATCCTCACCAAGCGGGTCTCTGTCTTTCCATGGTTTGAGCAGATTCACATGGTATACTTGTTCTGGCTTTCTCCGCCCTGGTTGGTGTACTTTATAGTTTACGGGGCCCACCTTCTCCATGATCTCGTAGGGTCCCTGCCACCTTGCCAGGAACTTACTATCCACTGTAGGCACAAGTACCAACACCCGATCCCCAGGGTTAAAGGACCTTACCCGTGCCTCCCGGTTATAGACCTGCCTCTGTGACCTTTGTGCTGCTTCCATATGTTCTCGGACTAATGGTAGGACTGTCTCCATTCTCTCTTGCATTTTGGCCACATGTTCTATCACACTTTTGTGGGGAGTTGGTTGGTTTTCCCAGGCCTCTTTAGCTATATCGAGTAAGCCACGGGGATGTCTGCCATATAATAGTTCAAAGGGCGAGAACCCCGTAGATGCCTGGGGCACCTCCCGCACTGCAAACATCAGGTATGGCAACAAGAGATCCAAGTCCTTAACATCTTTAGAGACTGCTTTTTTCAACATATTCTTCAGGGTTTTATTGAACCATTCTACCAAACCATCTGTTTGGGGATGATAGACCGATGTGCGCAACTGTTTAACACTTAACAAGTGGCAGAGTTCCTTCATGATTTTTGACATAAAGGGGGTCCCCTGATCTGTTAAGATTTCTTGAGGGATTCCCACCCGAGAGAACATACCCATGAGTTCTTTTGCGATCAGTTTGGCCGAGGTGTGTCGCAGGGGAATAGCCTCAGGATACCTGGTAGCGTAATCTAGAACTACGAGGATGTGTTGGTGACCTCTTGTTGATTTATTAACCGGCCCCACCAGATCCATGGCTATTCTCTCAAACGGGACCTCTATAATTGGTAATGGCACCAAGGGACTCCGAAAATGAGGCTGCGGACTGGTTACCTGGCACACGGGACAAGAGTTACAATACCGTTTAACTTCTTCATAGACCCCTAGCCAGTAAAACCGTTGTAGAATTCTGTCTAGGGTTTTCTTTTGGCCCAAATGTCCCCCTAGTACATGCGCATGCGCTAAGTCCATTACCAACCTCCGATATGACTGCGGTACCAGCAATTGCTCGACAATTTCCCCATGTATTTTTTCAACCCGATACAGCAAATCTTGGTTCAGCTCGAATCGGGGAAATACTGTAGCTGCCCCGGGGTGTTGGGGTTCCCCATTCACAACCAATACATTTTCCCGGGCTCGAGCCAACGTAGGGTCCCGGAGTTGCGCCGTACCAAAATTGTCACCTGCCACATTTAAGTCTGACAATTCTGGTCCCGGTGGCAAATCTTCCATCTCCCCAGCTAACAATTCTATAGGAGAGGGGTTTTCCTCCTCCACCGAAGGCACAGGTACTCCTACCGCCAGCACATCTTCCTCTGGGCCACCAGGTTCATGCCCGATTTCTGGAGAATGCAACCTGGTTGCCACTGGTGCCGATGACTGTTCTGTGGGAGGGGTAATTACAGGCCAAAGCACAGAAAATAACGGAAAATCTCTCCCCATTATTACCTCATAATGCAAATTAACCACCACCCACACCTCGTGGCACCTCCTCCCCGCTGGCGTGTTTATCATCACCACGGCGGTAGGATAATGTTTTAGGTCCCCATGTATACACAACACACCCATTTTCCGACCGGGTATACTCGCTAATTTGGACAGGGCTGGCTCGTATTAGGGTCACGAGACTCCCTGAGTCCAGTAGAGCCACAGCAGGGTTACCCTCCACCTCCACTTTACACAAATGGTTCATATTGGGTCCCTCTGGTTTGCCCACTGCACACATGTCTTCTGCATAGTGAGACTGATAGTACCCAAAGTTGGTGTCCATAGGCTCAGTCAGGTGGGGGCAATCAGCTCTCACATGTCCTGGTTCTTGGCACCGCCAACAGATTATGGGGCCCCTTTCGTCCCCGACCCGTCCTGGGCGGCCTTCCGGGTCTCTGCTCGCCGAGCTGTGGGTGAAGGTTTGGGGAATTTACTCGGTACCTTCCGGGTAGTCTCTCCCTGTATCTCCTTGGTAGCCCCATATCTTTCAATGAGGTCTACCATCTGGAGGCCATCAGTAGGGGCTGCCTGTCCAAACCAGGTTTGCAGGGTGTGGGGCAAAGTTCTCCAGAATTTATCAGTTACTATCCTATCCAGCATAGTGCTGGGTGACAACACCTCCAGCTGCAACCATTTTTCTACCAGGTGTCTCAAATCATAGTACTGGGACCGAGCTGGCTCGGAAGGGGAAAACTTCCACTGGTGTACCCGCTGGGCCCGGACCAAAACATTTACCCCAAGACGTGCAAGTATCTCACCCTTGATGCTCTCATAGTCTCTCTGTTGCTCGGGGGGTAGGTCCCTATAGGCTTTCGCGGGTCCTGGAGCCAAAAACGGAGCCACGATTTCTGCCCACTGGTCCCGGGGTAGTCTCTCCCTCTCAGCCACGCCTTCAAACATCTCCAGGTACACCTCGACGTCATCTGACTTTTCCATTTTCGGAATCGCTGTGCGTACCACTTTCCGGACATCCTGACGTCCAGGGGCAGCTCCTGCTGTCTGCGGCGCTGTGATGTGCTGCATCAGTAGATTGTTGGTTTCCTGTTGCCGCTCCTGTATAGCCTGCTGTTGCTGCTGTATAGCCTGCTGCTGCTGCTGTATAGCCAGCTGCTGCTGTCGCATGGCCTCCACAAGCATTTTTACTGTGCTCTCCATCTCCGGACAGTTATCCACCGGGTTTTGCGTCACTTTCTTCACCCAGGACATTTACTGTCATGCAGAGAAAAAAAAAACAGCCTGACCTCACTGCGTTGCCCGTATTCAAGCCACCAATTGTAGGGATCCGCTCTGGTAGGCAGGGGCTGGGCCGCAGTAATGAGGCAAACACACAGGCTTTCAGTTCAAAGTTCAGTGGTTTTAATGACGGGTTCAACAAAAGTCCAGATAACAAAATCAAAACAGAACATAAATCACTCCAGTTTGGAGAACCACTGGTCCCAGACTCACCCTTGCTTGGGACGGGCTTAACTAAGCGGCTGCAGGTCAGCAGAGACCGCCAGGTGCCATTCCGGGTGGTCTGGTACTCGCTTCCTGGTGCACACTGACACACTGTAACAAAAACAAGCTTCCAGGCTGACTCCAGCCAAACTCCTTCCTTCCACACCCACCTACTACAACAGCTCCTTGTTTTATAGGCCTAGTCCACACCCTCAGGTGAGGTACACATCAGCTGACCTGATCACGTGACTATGACCTTATCACAGGTCCTTGTGATCAGGGAAAATCCTGACCAAACTTCAGTCTGCTAGGAGAAATATATCTCCCATCCAGCAAGACCCCTTTGGTTTACCACACCCTCTAGCAGTCAAGAGTGTAGGTCTGTGTTCTGAACAATGGGGCTCTACTACTGCTTGGTAGTTCTGTCCTCTCACACCTATTGCTGCTCTACACCATATAAGCATTTCACTCATTGGGGGTATCACAATGGGATTCGGGTCTGTTAGGCCTCTTTCACACATCCGGTGTGCGCCTGACGGCGCCCCCGGCATTTTGCCGCAGTGCCGCATCACAAAACCTGATGCGCCGCTTGCGTTTTTTTTGGCATTGACTTGCATTAGCGCCGGATGTCAGTGCGTTGTATGCGGTTTTGTCCGGATGCGGCGGAATTCTACATTACGGCGGCCGGACAAAACGCAGCATGTAACGTTTTTTGTTTTTGCCGGATGGTTTCTGTTGTCTCCGGGCATCAAAAACCATCCGGCAAAAAAACGCAGGCGGCGCATGCGGCGCATCCGGTTTTGTGATGCGGCGCTGCGGCAAAATGCCGGGGGCGCCGTCAGGCGCACACCGGATGTGTGAAAGAGGCCTTACCCGTACATTACCAATTTCACCATCTGTCAGTTTCGCTTGCTGCTGGCACATCAGGGCCCGGATCTCCCTCTGGATCACGCCCTTTTGCTTTGACTTGGCAACTTCAGCGAGCTGTTGGAGCAAAAACACAACTTCTCCCAGACAGTTACTGATAATGTTTGTACCTAAAACCACATTTAAGCCATTTTCCTCATTTACAGTTTTTACTACTAAGAGTCCCTGGTCCTTCAGCTCCACTCTACCCACCTTTACGTCCACGTTTTTGGCTCCGAGTATATCAACAGGGAGACCATTAGAGGCGTACACAGCAAAGTCAGGGCTCGGGGGCTGGAGACTGTCCATGGACCAAAACCTATTATACAGGACATCAGGTATGATGGTCACCTGAGATCCAGTGTCCAGCAGGGCAGGGATTGCGATCCCATCCAGGATGATGGACAGGTAGGGTTTCCTCCCACAAACCTGCGGTTCCAGTCTGAAGGGCCTGGAGAGTCTAGTCCTGGGTGTTGGCCCTCGGACCCGGATCTGCTCGTTTAAAGGACACTGTCTGGCTAGATGACCTTCTCTTTTGCAATGGTAGCAGATGATCTCTCGGCGAGGATGGTGTTAATCAGGGGTCACTCCTGGGGGTGGCGTTGTCCTCCTCCGATGGGGCGACGTCCTCCTTCTCCTCCGGTTCATCCAAGGGACATCCTCTGGGCAGTCAGCTAGCAGGATCTTTCCTCCTTCCGCAGTTGCAGGGCACTCATTACAGCAGCCAGGTTTTTAGTCAGCTGGCGCACCTCTGGCGCAGACAGTCCAACTCAGTAGGGGGCGCCACCTGCGTTTTGGCTTCTGCCACCAGCGGGAAAAAGGTGGATGCTGCTGGCTTTAGAGTGGCTTCACCCGGGTGACACTGGGTTGCCACCTCAGGCTTCTCCAGGGGTCGCAGTCCTTTTATAGCCATATCCTTTAGGGCATCAAAGGTAGCGTCAGGATGATCCAAGGACCACCAGTGCACAGTTCTGCTTTCAGCTTGGGACCTCAGTCCCTGTACAAATTGTTCCTTCAACATTTTGCTTTCATTAATGGCACTTATAGGGTTGACCTGTTTGAGAGCTCGCAGGGCCCCCTGTAGTCGGCAGGTGTAGTCCCTGATACTGTCATCTGGTCTCTGGGAGCATTGGTAAAACCTCATCCGTAGATCTGTTTCAGTGCGGTCCTCAAAAATAGTCTGTAACTTTAAGAAAATTGAAACCACTGATTCCTGGTCTGCAGCTGTCCAAGTCTCTACTTCCCTCTCTGCAGCACCAGTCAATTGTCCCAATACCACTGCAGCTTTTTGTTTCTCTGTCATAGGGTACATGTCTATTATGCTGCATATTTTACTCTTAAACCCTGACAGGGTGTCTGGCTTACCGCTATACTGAGGGAGCCACTTTGCTCCAGGCAGGTATGGCAGCGTCAGCAGTACTATCGGGGCCACAGGACAAGGTGAGAGGCCAGCATTTCCAGCCTGTGTGGCAGCGCCGGTGGGTAAGTCATTGGGGCTGTCAGCCTGCTGCTGCGACATCTCTGCGCCCCCCTAGTTAAGCGTGGCCTACCTTCTCTGAAGGCTGCAGCTCTGCAGGGTACAGCGATGTAGAAGGACCTGACGTCAGAGCGATTACTGAAGCTCTCCACAGGACCTGCCGCTGCGTCAGCGTTGGGGGCGTGTCTGGGACTTCGCGCGCTTTCTGCAGGTACGCCCCTTCTCTTTGCGCTGTAGCGCTGTACTTTGGCGGGCAATGGCGGACAATTGGCGCCAAAAATCACAACAACAGTAACACAGTCTCTTTGCACAAAAACAGTCCAATTCAGGCACACAGGACTCACATATAGCAAGCTTCGGATCCTGTTCGTGATGCCAAAGATGAGTCGCACGTAGCCAGGGCCTGTGGGGTACTCGGCACCGAGCCCGTTCACTTCCCTGGGGAATGTCACGGGTAGCACAGCTCGGTCCGTTGCCCTGGGCGCTCACTAAAAGGGGGATATTTACAGGGGATTATAGGTTTGTAGAAATGTTTGTGACGCCACCTGTGGTTCCTGGTCAGGATAACAGTGCTACAGGGTAGATCCTCTGAGGGTGTTGATTCCTGGGCAGCAAAGGTGTTAAGTCTCCCACAGGCGAGACTGATCCCTCAGGGTATATGGCGGTTGTAATATAGGGGTGCAGGAGCAATAAGGCAGACACACACAAGAAAGTCTCTTTCTGTTACCTTTACTGATGGTGAAGTTGTAGGCACGCCCGGGAAGCTGTCAGGGTGGAGGATGCACGTCCAGTAATCCCACTGAGTAGGTGTAGGGCCTCCTTACTCCTTTAAGTGTGTGAGTTGCTGGACTTGCTAATAAAACAAAGCCTCAACTCTGTCTTCTCAGCTACGCGCTACGTGTCTGCTCTTTACGTCTAAGTTCTGAATGATAACAGTTGAGGTTACCTTCCTTCATTTCGGATCAGATACGGCCTAAGTCCTCGTGTACTGGCTGATCAGACCAGGACATCCTGTTCTTCCTAGACCCGCGTTAGCGTATCAGCACTGTTGGGCCTCTGCGACCTGTAGTCCAGGCAGGGTCTCCGGGTCTCCTACCAGTCATGCAGGATGCTGGCAAGCGTGGACCCGGTGTCCGGTGGTGCAGAGTGGAGGTAAGCTATCAATGCTGGTTAACCTCTGTCACTCTCTCTCTTCTTTCTTCCACCTGCCTTTCGTCCTACTCTCACCACTATCATAAGCACAAGCTAGCAGCAGATGTCAGCTTTCTTTATCTTCACCGCTCTCCAAGCGTCGGCACGCTTACTCACTAAAACGCTCACTGAAGGTCTCTCAGTAAACTCAATTTTGACCAGGCTAAGTGGTAATCTTTCCCACTACTACTGGACTCCACTCCTAAACTGAGTGTTTGCTGAAGTCTTCAGGCTTTCTCTTTCTGGCTAGTCTTTCCTTCTCAGCTCGTCTGAGATAACTGCCGTTCTGACTGGAATCTCTCACAGTCTGCTCTAACCTCCTCTGCTGAGGTAAACTCACACTCTGAGGTAAAACCAACGACTAGCTAACTCTCAGCTAGACTGCCTTCATCTCCCTGCTGTCGTCTCCAAGGGCTCCCTCTGGTGGCACCGGGAAAATGTGGAGTGTTGTGTGCTTATGGGTTGTTGTGGGTTTACCTTTCGTGCATCTTCCAGGTTAACATGTGGCTCCAGTCACAGCTGGGCTACACAGTCTGAGTACTCGATGTCCACAGATGGGGGATGTGCTCACTACCCAGCACCATGCAGGACGCTTGGCATTTGCCACAGAACACCAGGATTGGCAAATTCGCCACTGGCGCCCTGTGCTCTTCACAGATGAAAGCAAGTTCACACTGAGCACATGTGAGAGATGTGACAGAGTCTGGAGACGTCGTGGAGAGCAATCTGCTGCCTGCAACATCCTTCAGCATGACCGTTTTGGCAGTGAGTCAGTAATGGTGTGGGGTGGCATTTCTTTGGAGGGCCACACAGCCCTCCATGTGCTCGCCAGAGGTAGCCTGACTGCCATTAGGTACCGAGATGAGATCCTCTGACCCCTTGTGAGACCATATGCTGGTGCAATTGGCCCTGGGTTCCTCCTAATGCAGGACAATGCCAAACCTCATGTCTGAGGATCTCATCTCGGTACCTAATGGCAGTTAGGCTACCTCTGGCGAGCACATGGAGGGCTGTGTGGCCCTCCAAAGAAATGCCACCCCACACCATTACTGACCCACTGCCAAAACGGTCATGCTGAAGGATGTTGCAGGCAGCAGATCGCTCTCCCCGGCGTCTCCAGACTCTGTCATGTCCAGGGTTGAACCTAGCCTCTCTGCTGCCTGAGGCGAACTGCAAAAAGGCGCCCCCCCCATTGTAAAATCAGTAGAAATAAACCTGGTTTACTCTTACTAGCCTAACCTGACGCACATGTGAAATACATACACTTTTAAATAGGAATATGTTTGAAACATCGATTTCTATATTTGTTAAAGTTCTGTATAAGTAGTAGAAAATAAAGGATATTAAGAATACTACTCACTGTATGGTTCAGTTTTAGAAATCAACAACTGGGCCTTAATCAAAATCGTTCAACAAACCCTTTTGCCACGTAGAACTTCAAGGTCTTGGACAATAGAAAAAATAGTGCACAGTGAAGATACATGAGGCCCTATAATGCAGTGATGATACATGAGGCCCTATAGTGCACAGTTATGATACATGAGGCCCTATAGTGCACAGTGATGATACATGAGGCCCTATAGTGAATTTGATTTGAATAGGGGGAAAATGTGCAGTAGCTGGCCATGGCCACTAAATAGGATACAGAGCAGCTCTGTAAGGCCTCTTTCACACATCCGTTTTTTTGTATCAGGCACGATCCGGCATGTTGTTAATAAAATGGATCCGGTACCGGATGCGTTATTTTACCATTGACTTTCATTAGCGCCGGATCGCACCTAATGTCAGTGCGTTGCATCCGTTTTTGTCCGGATCCGGCGGAAATGTGCATTCTGGCAGCCGGACAAAACGGTGACGGCAACGTTTTTTTTTTTTCCGGAGCGGCCTGATAGTGCCTGAAGCGGCGCATCAGGCTGCCGGAAACAATAGAAGTCTATGGAACCGGATCAGTCTTTTGTGCATACCGTCAAAAGACTGAACCGGATTCTGGAAATCAGGGACTACTACTACTACTACTACTACTCTGTCCGGACATGCCTACCTGCATTTTCCGCCTACAAAACTTCTTTTTCCAGGTTCAAAAGTTCAGGTCGGATCCAGCAAAAAAACTGATCCGTTGCATCAGTTTTGTTATTTCAGCGCCGGATCCGTCCCTTCAGGCATTCAACGGATTATGCCTGACACAAAAAAACGGATGTGTGAAAGAGGCCTAAGGCAGCAATTCCAGCTGGCACCAAGAACAGCTGACTGGCAGGGGTGCTAGGTGTCGCACCCCACTGATCAGACATTGCTGACCTATTCTAAGGCTAGCCAGTGTTAGTGATTTATCTGCATCCGGATTTTTTCTGCAAACGGATGCAAACGCATGCAACTGCATACTGACAAGGATTTGGTTGGAAATTTGAAATTCTGATTTCTGGGGTAGAGGAGAGAGAGGAGAGGAGAGGGGAGGAGAGAGGGGAGAAAGACTGGTAAAAGTGAAAGAAAAAAAAATGTTGCTCCGAGCCTGCGCAGTATGAAATCCGCATGCAGATTGGACGCAGGCATCCTGATTCGGGTGCGTCTACATTGACAATCATATGTTTTTGGACGCGCTGCCACATATCAGGATGTCTGCAGATTTTTTTAACACCCAAAATTCGCAACAAGCTGCGTTTGGGGAGCACATGAAAAATCCTGATGCAGATACAGGTCCATGCGTCCCTATGTTAAGGATAGGGATGCAATCTGGATCAGGATTGCTACGCATCACAACTCATCGTACCAAAACGCTAGTGTGAAAGCTGACAAACTCGTGCAGCCCCTCACCAAGTGCCCCCATGTCATATACATGCTTCCAATACATGTTATTAACATTAACACACTATAACATAGGGCACAAGCTCCTCTAGTGAGGCAGTAAAGATCACTGTATGACAGAACAGCATACAGAGTCTACATTATGTCTGCATACTGGTCCCATACAGGTTCATCACTTTCCCATACAGCACATCCCTCGCTTCTACATAGTAACATAGTTATTAAGGTTGAAGGAAGACTTTAAGTCCATCTAGTTCAACCCATATCCTATCCTAACCTGCCCTAACATGTTGATCCAGAGGAAGGCAAAAAAAACCCAAGTGGCAAACAGTAAGCTTCACATTGGGGAAAAAAATTCCTTCCCGACTCCACATACGGCAATCAGACTAGCTCCCTGGATCAACGCAGTATCTAGGAAACTAGTGAATATAGCCTGTAATATTATACTTTTCAAGAAAGGCATCCAGTCCCCTCTTAAATTTTAGTAAGGAATCACTCATTACAACATTAGACGGCAGAGAGTTCCATAGTCTCACTGCTCTTACAGTAAAGAATCTGTGTCTGTGATTATGACTAAACCTTCTTTCCTCCAGACGTAGAGGATGCCCCCTCGTCCCCGTCACAGGTCTAAGAGTAAAAAGATCATTAGAAAGGTCTTTGTACTGTCCCCTCATATATTTATACATTGTAATAAGATCACCCCTAATCCTTCGTTTCTCCAAACTAAATAACCCCAAGTGTAATAACCTGTCCTGGTATTGAAGACCCCCCAGTTCTCTAATAACCTTGGTCGCTCTTCTCTGCACCCGCTCCAGTTCAGCTATGTCTTTCTTATACACCGGAGACCAGAACTGCACACAGTATTCTAAGTGTGGTCGCACCAGTGACTTGTATAGAGGTAAAATTATGTTCTCCTCATGAGCATCTATGCCTCTTTTAATGCATCCCATTATTTTATTTGCCTTGGCAGCAGCTGCCTGACATTGGCCACTAAATGTGAGTTTGTCGTCCACCCATACACCCAGGTCTTTTTCAGTGACAGTTTTGCCCAGTGTTTTACAATTAAGCACATAATTATACATCTTATTTGTTCTACCCAAGTTCATGACCTTACATTTATCCCCATTAAAGCTCATTTGCCATTTATCAGACCAAGCTTCTAGTTTACATAAATCCTCCTGTAATATAAAATTATCCTCCTCTGTATTTATTACCCTGCAGAGTTTAGTGTCATCTGCAAATATTGAAATACTACTCTGTATGCCCCCTACAAGGTCATTAATAAATATGTTAAAGAGAAGCGGCCCCAATACTGACCCCTGTGGTACCCCACTGCTAACCGTGACCCGAGCATGCTCAGCCCGCAAAACGGATCCCTGCACATGGAAGCACCCGGATCCGTGTTGTCCTGGATCCGTGCTCCATAGAGCTCCATTTTAATTCCAGACGTGTAGCCGCGGATCCGTTCGTCTCCCGGTGCCTGTGTGTTTTTCAGACGACACAAAACTGCAACAAGTTATGTTTTTGTGTGTCTGATAAAATATGCAGACACACGGATCCGTGGGAAAACGGTGACAACTGAATGCACACGAAAGTCCCATCCGTCACCACTGAAAGTCAATGGAGACGAAAACGGATCCGTGTGTCTGCATAGTTTATCAGACGCACAAAAACGCAACTTGTTGCAGTTTTGTGGTGCCTGAAAAACAACACAGGACATGGATGAAGCCAACATATCTTTATGTGGGACACGAGGCTGAAGTTGGTTTCTTATTCGTCAGTTTCTTATTCGGCAAATTTTTCTTTTCTGTTTTTTTATAGGTTTAACAACAAAAAATAAGCATCAAAATAATAAAAAACACTGCAGTGAGGTGCCCTGATGTGAATACACTTAAAATCTGCGCCAAAAATTATAAAACTGGCACAAAAATGGGCATCAAAGTGGGCACCAGAGGGCGCTAATGAAAGGGTTAAATGACTTAATGCCACTGATATGACACTGTAGACATATAGAACAGGGCGCACCACATTAAAAACAAGTCCCTCCTGCCTGGCCCAAATGGGTTCTGGGCATCAGAATTGGCATCAAAGTGGGCACACAGTCGATTTTCACAGGTTTGAATAAGTAACAGATGTTTTTAAGGGGTTAAATGACTTTGGGCCACTGATCTCACACTAAGAATACACAGATAGTGATGCCCCGCATCAAACCCAGGCCCCTCCTGCCTGGCTCAAATGGGTTCTGGGCATCAGAATTAGCATCAAAGTGGGCAAACAGCCAATTTTCACAGATTTGAATAAGTAACAGATGTTTTTAAGGGGTTAAATGACTTTGGGCCACTGATCTCACACTAAGATTAGACAGAAGTGATGACCCGCATCAAACCCAGGCCCCTCCTGCCTGGCTCAAATGGGTTCTGGGCATCAGAATTGGCATCAAAGTGGGCAAACAGCCAATTTTCACAGATTTGAATAAGTAACAGATGTTTTTAAGGGGTTAAATGACTTTGGGCCACTGATATCACACTAAGAATACACAGATAGTGATGGCACGCATCAAACCCAGGTACCTCCAGCCTGGCCCAAATGGGTTCTGGGCATCAGAATTGGCATCAAATTGGGCAAACGGACAATTTTCACAGATTTGAATAAGTAACTGATGTTTTCAAGGGGTTAAATGACTTTGGACCACTGATCTCACACTAAAAATACACAGATAGTGATGCCCACATCAAACCCAGATCCTTCCAGCCTGGCCCAAATGGGTTCTGGGCATCACTATCTGTGTATTCTTAGTGTGAGATCAGTGGCCCAAAGTCATTTAACCCCTTAAAAACATCAGTTACTTATTCAAATCTGTGAAAATTGTCCGTTTGCCCACTTTGATGCCAATTCTGATGCCCAGAACCCATTTGAGCCAGGCTGGAAGGACCTGGGTTGGATACAGGACATCACTATCTGTGTATTCTTAGTGTGTGGTCAGTGGCCCAAAGTCATTTAACCCCTTGGAAACATCTGTTACTTATTCAAATCTGTGAAAATTGTCCTTTGCCCATATTGATGCCAATTCTGATGCCCAGAACCCATTTGGGCCAGGCAGGAAGGACCTGGGTTTGATGCAGGACATCACTATCTGTGTATTTTAGTGTGAGATCAGTGGCCCAAAGTCATTTAACCCCTTAAAAACATCTGTTACTTATTCAAATCTGTGAAAATTGTCCGTTTGCCCATATTGATGCCAATTCTGAAGCCCAGAACCCATTTGGGCCAGGCAGGAAGGACCTGGGTTTGATGCAGGACATCACTATCTGTGTATTTTAGTGTGAGATCAGTGGCCCAAAGTCATTTAACCCTTAAAAACATCTGTTACTTATTCAAATCTGTGAAAATTGTCCGTTTGCCCATATTGATGCCAATTCTGATGCCCAGAACCCATTTGGGCCAGGCAGGAAGGACCTGGGTTTGATGCGGGGCATCACTAATCTGTATATTCTTAGTGTGATATCAGTGGTCCAAAGTCATTTAACCCCTTGAAAACATCTGTTACTTATTCAAATATGTGAAAATTGGCTTTTGCCCATTTTTATGCCAATTCTGATGCCCAGAACCCATTTGGGCCAGGCAGGAGGAACCTGGGTTTGATGCGGGTCATCACTATCTGTGTATTCTTAGTGTGAGGTCAGTGGCCTAAAGTCATTTAACCCCTTAAAAACATCTGTTACTTATTCAAATCTGTGAAATTTGGCCGTTTGCCCACTTTGATGCCAATTCTGATGCCCAGAACCATTTGGGCCAGGCCGGATGGACCTGGGTTTGATGCGGGGCATCACTATCTGTATATTCTTAGTGTGAGATCAGTGGCCCAAAGTCATTTAACACCTTAAAAACATCTGTTACTTATTCAAACCTGTGAAAATCGACTGTGTGCCCACTTTGATGCCAATTCTGATGCCCAGAATCCATTTGGGCCAGGCAGGAGGGACTTGTTTTTAATGTGAGGCGACCTTTTCTATATGTCTGCAGTGTCATAATATATAATATAATTTTCACAGATTTGAATAAGTAACTGATGTTTTTAAGGGTTAAATGACTTTGGGCCACTGATCTCACACTATGAGTACACAGACAGTGATGCCCAGAACCCATTTGGGCCAGGCTGGAAGGATCTGGGTTTGATGTGGGGCATCACTATCTGTGTATTTTTAGTGTGAGATCAGTGGTCCAAAGTCATTTAACCCCTTGAAAACATCAGTTACTTATTCAAATCTGTGAAAATTGTCCGTTTGCCCAATTTGATGCCAATTCTGATGCCCAGAACCCATTTGGGCCAGGCTGGTGGTACCTGGGTTTGATGCGTGCCATCACTATGTGTGTATTCTTAGTGTGATATCAGTGGCGCAAAGTCATTTAACCCCTTAAAAACATCTGTTACTTATTCAAATCTGTGAAAATTGGCTGTTTGCCCACTTTGATGCTAATTCTGATGCCCAGAACCCATTTGAGCCAGGCAGGAGGGCCTGGGTTTGATGCGGGGCATCACTATCTGTGTATTCTTAGTGTGAGATCAGTGGCCCAAAGTCATTTAACCCCTTAAAAACATCTGTTACTTATTCAAACCTGTGAAAATCGACTGTGTGCCCACTTTGATGCCAATTCTGATGCCCAGAACCCATTTGGGCCAGGCAGGAGGACTTGTTTTTAATGTGGTGCGCCCTGTTCTATATGTCTACAGTGTCATATCAGTGGCATTAAGTCATTTAACCCTTTCATTAGCGCCCTCTGGTGCCCACTTTGATGGCCATTTTTGTGCCAGTTTTATATTTTTTGGCGCAGATTTTAAGTGTATTCACATCAGGGCACCTCACTGCAGAGTTTTTTATTATTTTGATAATTATTTTTTGTTGTTAAACCTATAAAAAACAGAAAAGAAAAATTTGCCGAATAAGAAACTGACGAATAAGAAACCAACTTCAGCCTCGTATTTGGGACTCAGTAACTCACATGCATTTATTCCCAGCACACATACAGTACAGACCAAAAGTTTGGACACACCTTCTCATTCAATAATTTTTCTGTATTTTCATGACTATGAAAATTGTAGAATCACACTGAAGGCATCAAAACTATGAATTAACACATGTGGAATTATACATTACATTACACTTTACAAAAAAGTGTGAAACAACTGAAAATATGTCTTATATTCTAGGTTCTTCAAAGTAGCCACCTTTTGCTTTGATTACTGCTTTGCACGCAGAACAGGTGAACGGATGGACTCTACATGCCTGGATCCCACCGTGAAGCATTGAGGAGGTGGTGTGATGGTGTGGGGGTGCTTTGCTGGTGACACTGTTGGGGATTTATTCAAAATTGAAGGCATAGTGAACCAGCATGGCTACCACAGCATCTTGCAGCAGCATGCTATTTCATCCTGTTTGCGTTTAGTTGGACCATCATTTATTTTTCAACAGGACAATGACCCCAAACACACCTCAAGGCTGTGTAAGGGCTATTTGACCAAGAAGGAGAGTGTTGGGGTGCTACGCCAGATGACCTGGCCTCCACAGTCACCAGACCTGAACCCATTCGAGATGGTTTGGGGTGAACTGGACCGCTCACCGCTTCAATTTTGAATAAATCCCCAACAGTGTCACCGGCAAAGCACCCCCACACCATCACACCTGCTTCTCCATGCTTCACGGTGGGAACCAGGCATGTAGAGTCCATCCGCTCACCTTTTCTGCGTGCAAAGCAGTAATCAAAGCAAAAGGTGGCTACTTTGAAGAACCTAGAATATAAGACATATTTTCAGTTGTTTCACACTTTTTTGTAAAGTGTAATGTATAATTCCACATGTGTTAATTCATAGTTTTGATGCCTTCAGTGTGATTCTACAATTTTCATAGTCATGAAAATACAGAAGAATCTTTGAATGAGAAGGTGTGTCCAAACTTTTGGTCTGTACTGTATATGTGTAGCCCAGCTGTGTCTGGAGCCACATGTTCCCAGGAGGATGCAACCAAGGTAAACCCACAATGACCTATATGCACACAACACATCTGCACTAGTTCCCAGATCCACCAGAGGGAGCCCTTCCACAGCATATAAGGCAGTGTAGACAGTGAGTTACCTCAGAACAGTCTGACATCTCAGAACGGCAGTTACCTCAGATGAGATCAGATTTCAGGTTACCACAGACTAGTGTGCTTATGCTGAAGGTCAAAGTAGGACGAACGGCGAGTGGAAGGAAAAGAGAGTGACAGAGGTTGAAACACCATTGATTGCTTACCTCTACTCTGCACCACCGGACACCGGGTCCGAGCTTGCTAGCATCTACACGACTAGTAGGAGATACCGGAGACCCTGTGGGACTTCAAGTCGCAGGGGCCCATCAGAGCTGATACGTAACTGGGGTCAGGAAGACGGAGTCTAGCAGGGCCCTGCATACGGAGACACTGTTCTATCCTAGAGAAGGCCTCACCACAAAGTCAGCCGGGCGTATAACTGAAGACAGAGTTAGACTTCGTTTCACACAGGTCAGAAACTCACACATAAAGGAGTACGGAGGCCCTACACCTACTCAGTGGGATTACTGGAAGTGCATCCTCCACCCTGCCAGCTTCCCGGGACGTGCCTGCGTCTACCATCAGTAAAGGTACAGAAAGAGACTTTCGTGTGTGTGTCTGCCTTATTGATCCTGCACCCCTACACCGCCATATACCCTGAGGGATCAGTCTTGCCTGTGGAAGACTTAACACCTTGCTGCCCAGTAACAACCCCTCAGAGGATCTACCTTGCAGCGCTGTCACCCTGACCAGGTACCACAGGTGGCGTCACGAACATTTCTACAAACCTATAATCCCCTGTAAATATTCCCCTTATATTGAGGTGAGCCCCCAGGGCAATGGACCGAGCTGTGCTACCCGTGACATCCCCCATTGAAGTGAACGGGCTCGGTGCCGAGTACCCCACAGGCCCTGGCTACGGGCGACTCATCTTAAACTTGGCGTCACAAACAGGATCCGAAGCTCGCTATATGCGAGTCCTGTGTGCCTGAATTGGACTGTTTTTGTGCAAAGAGACTGTGTTGCTGTTGTTGTGATTTTTGGCGCCACTTGTCCGCCATTGCCCGCCAAATTGCAGCGCTACAGCGCGAAGAGAAGGGGCGTACCTGCAAAAAGCGTGCTGAGTCCCGGACACGCCCCCAACGCTGACGCAGCGGCAGGTCCTGTGGAGAGCTTCGGTGAACGCTCTGACGTCAGAGCGCCGGGGACACAGGTCCTTCTACATCGCTGTGCCCTGCAGAGCTGCAGCCTTCAGAGAAGGTAGGCCACGCTTAACTAGGGGGCGCAGACATGTCGCAGCCGCAAGCTGACAGCGCGGCCGAGGGCGACCGCTCCGATGACTCACCCGCCGGCGCTGCCGTGCAGGATGGAAAAGCTGGCCCCTCACCAGGTTCTGTGGCCCCGATAGTACCGCTGACGCTCCCGTACCTGCCAGGAGCAAAGTGGCTCCCTCAGTATAGCAGTAAGCCAGACACCCTGTCAGGACTTAAGCGCAAAATATGCAGCATAATGGACATGTACCCTATGACAGAGAAACAAAGAGCTGCAGCGGTAGTGGGACAACTGACTGGTGCTGCAGAGAGGGAAGTAGAGACTTGGACAGCTGCAGACCAGGAATCAGTGGTTTCAATTTTCTTAAAGCTACAGACTATTTTTGAGGACCGCACTGAAACAGATCTCCGGATGAGGTTTTACCAATGCTCCCAGAAACCAGATGACAGTATTAGGGACTACGCCTGCTGACTACAGGGGGCCCTGCGAGCTCTCAAACAGGTTAACCCCATAAGTGTCCTCAATGAAAACAAAATGTTGAAGGAACAATTTGTACGGGGACTGAGGTCTCAAGCTGAAAGCAGAACTGTGCACTGGTGGTCCTTGTATCATCCTGACGCTACCTTTGACGCCCTAAAAGATATGGCTATAAAAGGACTGCGACCCCTGGAGAAGCCCGAGGTGGCAACCCAGTGTCACCCGGGTGAAGCCACTCTAAAGCTAGCAGCATCCACCTTTTCCCCGCTGGTGGAGGAAGCCAAAACGCAGGTGGCGACCCCTACTGAGTTGGACTGTCTGCGCTCAGAAGTGCGCCAGCTGACCAAAACCCTGGCCACTGTAATGAGTGCCCTGCAACTGCGGAAGGAGGAAGGAGGAAAGATCTTGCTAGCTGACTGCCCAGAGGATGTCCCTTGGATGAACCGGAGGAGAAGGAGGACGTCGCCCCACCGGAGGAGGACAACGCCACCCCCAGGAGCGACCCCCGATCAGCACCATCCTCGTCGAGAGATCATCTGCTACCGTTGCAACAGAGAAGGTCATCTAGCCCGACAGTGTCCTTTAAACGAGCAGATCCTGGGTCCGAGGGCCAACACCCAGGACTAGACTCTTCAGGCCCCTCAGACTGGAACCGCAGGTTTGTGGGAGGAAGACCATACCTGTCCATCATCCTGGACGGGATCGCAATCCCTGCCCTGCTGGACACTGGATCTCAGGTGACCATCATACCTGATGTCCTGTATAATAAGTTTTGGTCCATGGACAGTCTCCAACCCCCGAGCCCTGACTTTGCTGTGTACGCCTCTAATGGTCTACCTGTTGAAATACTCGGAGCCAAAAACGTGGACGTAAAGGTGGGTAGAGTGGAGCTGAAGGACCAGGGACTCTTAGTAGTAAAAACTGTAAATGAGGAAAATGGCTTAAATGTGGTTTTAGGTACAAACATTATCAGTAACTGTCTGGGAGAAGTTGTGTTTTTGCTCCAACAGCTCGCTGAAGTTGCCAAGCCAAAGCAAAAGGGAGTGATCCAGAGGGAGATCCGGGCCCTGATGTGCCAGCAGCAAGCGAAACTGACAGATGGTGAAATTGGTAATGTACGGGTAACAGACCCGAACCCCATTGTGATACCCCCAATGAGTGAAATGCTTATATGGTGTAGAGCAGCAATAGGTCTGAGAGGACAGAACTACCAAGCAGTAGTAGAGCCCCATTGTTCAGAGCACAGACCTACACTCTTGACTGCTAGAGGGGTAGTAGAAGTAAGAAATGGGAGAGTACCAGTACGTCTTCTCAACTGGGGAGAAGATGAAGTAAACTTACCACGATATGCCACTGTTGCTAAATTACATACCGTAGATAACAACTCCATTCTCACAACGGAGTCCTTAGCCTCCTCCCAACCAGTGGAGGATAATGACCCAGCAACCCAGGTGGAGGATTGGTGTCAGCAGCTCCATGTCGGGACAGACACCACTCCGGCCCACCAGAAACAGGGAGTACTTCGAGTGGTACAGGAATACACACAGGTATTTAGCAAACACCCACTTGACTTTGGGACAATTAAGGGAGTGCAACACCATATCCCTACAGGCAACCATCCCCCCATTAAAGAGCGGTACAGGCCTATACCTCCAGCACACTACCAGAAAGCCAAGACTGCATAGACCCGTTTTGGTGTAGTTGGTGCATTCCCCCCCCTCCCGCTAGACCCCCCCAATAACAACGAAAACAAGCTAGGGATGGGTTGAACAGGTCGGTCACAGTTTATTAATTAAATTACACCACGCGGGGAGGGGCAAGTTAAGTTCTGCAACCGGCTCGGTCGCTGCAGGCCCAGTCTGTGATAGACATGCGAGCCGGCCAACGAGGGTTACGCCCCCTTGCCCCTCCCGGCATTACCGCTGTGACAAATAACAAAGAAAAGGTTTTTTTTTTTTTTTTTAAAAGGGGGTATATGATTGTACAGGCAAAACCAAGATTACGACATATATACATAAGGGAGGGAGGGTGGGACAACAGCTACCAGGGGTCAACAGAGGAGAAAGAGGAAGCGCTGACCCCCAGTAGCTGGATTTAACCCCCGTGGGTGTGGCTGACCGCCCCCTCTTCCTTTCCCTATTGGTTAGTCGGGGGTCCCAGTGTAGCCTCACCTGGGGGGAATAGTGGGAGGGGGGAACTCTGGCACCGTAATCTGACCCTCTAGCTAGGTCTATGGGGGCTACGCAGTCAGAGGCACGTTCCTTAGTCAGTGCCGTGCCTGCCAGACTGCATAGACCCGTTTTGGTGTAGTTGGTGCATTCCCCCCCTCCCGCTAGACCCCCCCAATAAAAACGAAAACAAGCTAGGGATGGGTTGAACAGGTCGTCACAGTTTATTAATTAAATTACACCACGCGGGGAGGGGAAAGTTAAGTTCTGCAACCGGCTCGGTCGCCGCAGGCCCAGTCTGTGATAGACATGCGAGTCGGCCAACGAGGGTTACGCCCCTTGCCCCTCCCGGAATTACCGCCACGGAGGATCGATCCTGTGTATGACCTACACAGGACTCCGACCCCCACCCATCGACCTCAGGGCCTGTTCAACCCCATCCTGTAAACCCGACAAAAATATATCAAGGCCAACGTCTGTAAGATGGACTCCATCCGGCCTCAGGAGTCCTGAGCCATCTCCTTCCAATTGGTAATGTCGTACCACGACGCCGAAGCCTCCTTTCACGATCTTAGCCATCCTTGCATCGACCTTTCTCCTTGATCTTTCAACGGCCTTTGGTTTGTTCACTCCCTTCCATACCGCTCGCGGAACTATCTCCGACCATACCACAACCATGTGTGGGAGAAGATACGTGAAGCGCTCGATGTCCGAAGCCATTACCGAGCAAATTTCAGCGCTCTTTCTTGTGCCCAGGTCATTACCACCGGCGTGCAATACCAGTATTACAGGCCCTTTTTTCCTTTATACCAAAATCACCGGCCCTTTTGCCTTTATACCACTTTTGCCTTTATACCAATATCGGCCTTTATAGCGTTGCTCGGCACCTCCGGGAACCTTTGTTGCCATTTTAGGCCTCTGATTCGCCATTTGCCTTTTTAGTGATACTCAGCATCTCCGGAAACATTTTTTGCCTTTTTAGGCCTTTGATTCCTTTCCAGATTTAGCCCTGGTAAGCCCAGGCTTACACCGCCTGGACGCAGTTCGGCCCTTTTCCACGCCCAGAAGACGTACGAGTGTCCTACTATCCACACCGTGGGTTACAAGCTCCTGTGAACATAAGATATGTTAATAGAGCAAGTCCGATCTTATATACCTGGCGAAGCATGAGGATTTCCAACGACCCATCCTCTGCACCTCTTCTTCCGATACTCCCGCTCTGGCAGCTTCGGTGGTGGCCCCTATTTGAAAGGAATGTGTACCGTATTCTGCTGGGTTAGAACCTGCTTTCTGAAGGCACCGTTTAAAAATTGCGCTAAACTGATACTTGGTGAGGGGGGACCCGTCCGTGTGTGCGAGGAAGAATCGGCCTCCCTGTCTTAGGCTCGCGTAGCGCTTGACTATTTTTATCGGGCATACTGAGCCGTCGGATGACTTAACGAGGACCCACGAGCCCCTGCCGGAGGGATCGCATTTGGATTTCTGCACGCGGATGTGCAGAGCATGGGGTTGAGGAAGACATGCTGTCTGAACTTTTTGCCGTCCGCGGGTACTTGGTTAAAATTCTAATGTTCGTGTTTTGCAACTGGGAACCCCAGAGATCGACTGCAGCCACTAATGCGAAAATCCCCATCAGCGCTCCTGAAGGGGATGAAAAACCCGTGTTTAAAACCGTCGCGCAGCTGCAGCGCGGCTTGCTTATTGGGGTACAGGTTTAGCCAGGGCCCCATTGCGGTTACGCTCACTGGGGTTCTGCCTGATATGGGCTCTGTTTGCCTCGTGGGAACATCTCGCTGCAGGGTGTCCTCCCCCGCAAGCGGAGCATTCGTGTGTAAATCTACAGGACCCCTGATAGTGGCAGTTTCCCTCATTAAATAACATGCAGGCCCCCGGTCTTCATACGACCGCTGAATTCTGGCCTGCGGCTTCTGAGTGACTAGTGGCCGTTGATGAAAAGGGGTGTTTCTGCGACAGCATGAGTCGCAGCCATACGTCAGTCGCCTTAACCCCCCATCCTAAATCGGGCTCCTGGTCTAGCTGCCTACGAAACTCCTCGTCGTATTGACTCCATGCGGAACCGCCATGGGCCTTGTATGAGTTGTACACTAGGTCTAGATACAAAAAAAGCTCGCAACACCGCTCAGGGTGTTTCTGACCCATAATATACCCGAGTACCGTGAAGGCCTGTAGCCAGTTGTTCATGGTGTGTGCTACCCTTGTCTTACTGCTATCGCGCGACCGTTCCCCGGTCCACCTTTCCTTTTCTACCGTTGGCTGGTCCGCTGATAGAAGCGACCATATATCCACGTACTCGTTGTTCCAGATCTTTTTCTTTGCCTCTAGTCCTACGTGCGTGCCCAGTGGGCTGACTCCTCAGTACGATTCGCTTCTGCGTTGGCTAGTTGCTTGCGGTGATGACCTTGTGTCGGGTGACGCGTCTGGGCGTGAGAACTGCTGAATCAGCGCCCTGACGGCTGACGCTAGCTCGGTCTCTCCTACGCTGTGTGTAGTGTGGTGCTCGCCGATCGTGGATAACTCACCGCTGTCTGGTGCGGGCCGTGCGTCTCTCTGGGGTAGAGGAGCTCCGGCTCTCGCTGCAGAGCTGTCTCGCTGGTCACCGGAGGCCCAGGGAGCCGAGGATCGGACTCCCCTGCCACTGGCTGGTGATGATACCTGTGGCAGGTCGAGAGCGACATTTAGGAATCCGGCTTCCATTGTCGGGATGAGAAGGTGCGCGTCTGGATCTCCGCCGCGGCTGGCAGCCATGGATGGAGCACGTGACGGCCGATGCCTGTCGGGTGCCTGAAGCTGTTCGGCTCGCTCTGAGGGTGGAAACCTGGAATACTCGTTACTAAAGCACTGGCCGGAGGTGGCTTTGCGCGGCGAGGAACACTCTTTGGCCGATGAACGGCGTGGACGGCGTCTTCTGGCGGAGGCGTGAGAGCGACTGCTGCGACTCCCAGATGCATCGGACCATTCTGAGGAGGATGGGGAACGCCATCTGGCGGAGCGGGACCTGCTACGTGAGCTGCGTCTGCGGTGGTGGCGGTGGCTGCGGGAATGGCGGTTGGCCTCCGTGGAGGAAGCTGAGGAGGATCTGCGGCGTCTGCGCCTTTGACCGCTGTGGCTATGGGATGCTCTGGGGACACGCAGCCCCCGTACGCTGAGGTGAGCATGCCGGCTGGGGGACGCGAGTGGGGATGCATCGCGGGGCGCTGAGGAATGGGGCGATATGAGGAGGGGGGACGCGCTGCGTGCGATTGACCGGTCCCCGTGAGTGGGTGATGGCTGAGTCTGCATCAGTGGGGGTGTTGGGGGTGTGTAGTGAATGGTTAACCCTTCGTATTGCCTGCGTTACTACGTGTTGGTGTGTGACGTGGTGCGTTACAGTGTCTGGTGCGGAGCGCACTGCTCCGTATGGTTGGACGGAACAGCGCGCTCTGCAGCAGTGTTCTGAGGTGTTGGGCCGGCCCCGGGGTCTCCCCTAGTGGGCGGCGCCCGTGCGCCCACTGGGGCGGCGAGGCCAGTTCCCTGGGAGCATTCCCGCCTATAATTTGAGCGGGTGGGCGATACTTGGAGGCCACGCCCCCCTATGATGCACTGCGGGCGTGGCTTGGGACGTGGGCGGGGTTTGGTCTGGGGTTAGTCCCGCCTCCGGCATGACGCGAGTGGGCGGGGTCGAGAAGCCGGCCATTGCTGGCTGGGCGAGGGGGGAGGCTTGGGGCCGCCCCCAGCGTGATGCGGGGGGGCGGGGCCTGGAAGCAGGCCGACGCTGCCTGCTGAAGCCTGCTTGCTGGGGAGGCCGAGGCTGCATGGGGCCTTGCAGCCCCGAGAGAAAAGGTCGCGCTACCCGCTGCCGCCCTCCCCCGGAGCTCGACGGCAGGACCCGACGCTGGGGGCCCGTCACCACCCGACGGTGGACCGCCCCCCCGACCGGCAGCAAAACGGGACGCTGGAGCCCTCCCCCCCCGACGGCGGGGCCGCAAACAGGAGTGTGGGCCGAGTGTTGCGGCGAGCGGATGCAGCAGTGCCTCGGCATGTCGCAGGCCGGGCCAAGGACGAGGTCGGCGCCCGCCGCAATGCCGTGCCCCCAGCGATGTGCAGGCGCTCTGGGGGCTTGGAGGAGCGTACGAGCACCTGCCTGAAGGGACCCCCGCCCCGATAACATCAGAACCCGGCACGGGAGCAGGAGGTTGGTGGGGGGACTCGGGTCTTGCCGGCCCGGGATCCTTCTGGGCAGCCGGTAGGGAGGGCACCCGGGGCCTGAAGCAGCGGGCTCAGTTAGGAGGAGAGGAGAGGGCGACCCAGGTGAGGAGGTGACCCCAGGGCCAGGGGGACTGGGGCCTGCCGTGTCGGGAGGTATGGGGTCCCGTGCGGCCTCATGGGGCGCCGGAGGAGCTGTTGGAGGGGCCGGAGAGGGCACAGGGAGGTGAGCTCCGAGGCCAGCTATAAGGGCTTGCACCCATGGCTCACCTTCCTGTGCTGCTCTCTGCCGCACGGCCTCGATTATGGGGTCCGACATGGTAGAAGGAGGAGGTCCGGTGGTCCGCACAACAGCTACCAGGGGTCAGCAGAGGAGAAAGAGGAAGCGCTGACCCCCGGTAGCTGGATTTAACCCCCGTGGGTGTGACTGACCGCCCCCTCCTCCTTTCCCTATTGGTTAGTCGGGGGTCCCAGTGTAGCCTCACCTGGGGGGGAATAGTGGGAGGGGGGAACTCTGGCACCGTAATCTGACCCTCTAGCTAGGTCTATGGGGGCTACGCAGTCAGAGGCACGTTTAGTCAGTGCCGTGCCTGCCAGGAGATGTTGTGTGACATTAAGGAAGCAAGGGTGATAAGGGATAGTTGTAGTCCCTGGGCAGCACCTCTAGTCTTAGTCAGGAAAAAGGACGGAAGCATGAGAATGTGTGTAGATTACAGACAAGTGAATCGCATTACACATAAAGATGCATACCCTTTACTGTTGTGAATGGGTTTGAGATGAGTTCTGAGCAGAGGCTCCCTCTGGTGGTTACAAGCGGTACTAGTGAGGATTGTGAGGACTGGGAATCAGGTGTTACTACTGTTATGTTACGGTAGCTGAGGAGTGCAGGTAAAAAAGGAAATGAAATCCATAGAGATATGGGTCCATGGTCTCTTGGGCACAGGCAATGGCATCAACAAACCACTAGAGCGAGAGCAAGGCTTGGATATACAGCCTCCAGGAACGGCGATCTGGGTAATCAGCCCCCAGCATAGGCGGAAACACAAGACACAGTTCAGACATTCAGGTACAGGATGCGATCCAGGATCAGGGGTTCAGGTAATTAGACACAGCAGGAACAGGCCTGGATATACAGCCTCCAGGAACGGCGATCTGGGTAATCAGCCCCCAGCATAGGCGGAAACACAAGACACAGTTCAGACATTCAGGTACAGGATGCGATCCAGGATCAGGGGTTCAGGTAATTAGACACAGCAGGA
Organism: Oophaga sylvatica; assembly: GCA_033576555.1. Lineage (NCBI taxonomy): Eukaryota > Metazoa > Chordata > Amphibia > Anura > Dendrobatidae > Oophaga > Oophaga sylvatica. Next base: position 1,743 of record JARQOD010002772.1, on the reverse strand, counting down.
ACAGGCCTGGATATACAGCCTCCAGGAACGGCGATCTGGGTAATCTACTACCTGGCACTAATTCAATAGCGCAGTCATAGCTCCTATGGGGAGGTAAGGATGCAGATTTACTTTCGCTAAACACATCAGAAAAATCAAACAAAAAGTCAGGAACATCCTTTACATTATCCGACAGACCCTTCCGGAAAAGGGCCGCCAAAGCGTCGTCATTCCCTAAAGGTCGCATTTTTTCAGGCTTTGGGGTTATTGTACGATGAGCCTAATGTCACTGATCAAGCTGAAAAAGCCTTGTTGGCATTAAATCAGGGGCTTGATGACGCTGAGTTATACTGTCAGAGATTCCGTAGGTGGGCAGTCCTGACCAAGTGGAATGACGACGCTTTGGCGGCCCTTTTCCGGAAGGGTCTGTCGGATAATGTAAAGGATGTTCCTGACTTTTTGTTTGATTTTTCTGATGTGTTTAGCGAAAGTAAATCTGCATCCTTACCTCCCCATAGGAGCTATGACTGCGCTATTGAATTAGTGCCAGGTAGTAGATTACCCAGATCGCCGTTCCTGGAGGCTGTATATCCAGGCCTGTTCCTGCTGTGTCTAATTACCTGAACCCCTGATCCTGGATCGCATCCTGTACCTGAATGTCTGAACTGTGTCTTGTGTTTCCGCCTATGCTGGGGGCTGATTACCCAGATCGCCGTTCCTGGAGGCTGTATATCCAGGCCTGTTCCTGCTGTGTCTAATTACCTGAACCCCTGATCCTGGATCGCATCCTGTACCTGAATGTCTGAACTGTGTCTTGTGTTTCCGCCTATGCTGGGGGCTGATTACCCAGATCGCCGTTCCTGGAGGCTGTATATCCAAGCCTTGCTCTCGCTCTAGTGGTTTGTTGATGCCATTGCCTGTGCCCAAGAGACCATGGACCCATATCTCTATGGATTTCATTTCCTTTTTTACCTGCACTCCTCAGCTACCGTAACATAACACTTTACCACGCATTGAGGAATCCTTAGCTGCCTTAAAAACTGCTAACTACTTTTCCACCCTTGACCTCACTAGTGGGTACTGGCAAGTAGCTGTGGCTGAGGAGGATCGGGAGAAGACGGCTTTCACCACCCCGATGGGACTCTGTGAGTTTGACAGGATGCCGTTTGGACTCAGCAGTGCCCCGGGAACGTTCCAGAGAGTGATGGAGAGTTGCCTGGGACATCTCAACTTTGAAACCGTGTTGCTGTACCTGGACGATGTAATTGTGTACTCCAAGACGTATGAGGATCATCTGAAGCACCTGGCAGAGGTATTCGAGTCACTGTCCAAGTACGGGATGAAACTGAAACCTTCAAAGTGCCATCTGCTCAAACAAAAGGTACAGTACTTGGGGCATATTGTCAGCTCAGAAGGAGTAGCGCCAGACCCTGAGAAGGTCACCGCCATCCAGAAATGGCCGGAGCCGAAGAATCTCAAGGAGGTGCGCCAGTTCCTGGGACTGACAGGTTACTACCGGAGGTTTGTAAAGGACTACACCAAGAAAGCAGCGCCTCTGCAGGACCTCCTGGTAGGACAATCCCTCAAGAGCAGAAATTCTCCATTCCACTGGGGTAAAGAACAAGCTGAGGCATTCAAAGAGATGAAGGAGATCCTGACAGGCGATGAGATCTTAGCCTACCCTGACTACAGCCAGCCGTCCCTGCTGTACACTGATGCCAGCAACGAAGGATTGGGAGCTGTCCTCAGTCAGAAGCAAAATGG